>VZUI01051244.1:0-22970 GCA_013401135.1 Cettia cetti | reverse complement strand
TAATAATAATAATAATAATAATAATAATAATAATAATAATAATAATAATAATAATAATAATAATAATAATAATAATATCCTTGTAAAGTAAAACATGAGCCTTAAGTTCACAATCTCCACAGAAGAAGGTGCAGAACTGGTAAAGTGCTGAAAGCAACTTTATTCTACCCATCATTGACAGGACTTTGAAATAAATTGCCCAGTGTCATTCACAGATCCTTCTATTCTAAAAGCCACTGAACCCATGACTGAATTACACCTGATGACTGCCCACCCCTTGACTTAGGCACCTGAACAACTGTTTTAAAAGATCATGTTACATAGACTTCTTTTGTGTACAAACAAATCAGTCCATTTGACAGATACAATAAATTATTTGCTATCCAAACAGATTTGTTCCTTTTCCTAAAAGAAGGTAAAATAAATGCAGATGACACCACTAAAAAATTTTAAAAAGGAGGAGACATGTAGAGATACCAAAAGAATGTATTAGTCCAGTAGTGTACCTGCAGGTTTGGAAAGCAGTCTAGCACTGTGTGATCACTTTGACAGAGGCACTTGAAAGAAATCAATAAAATTGATCAGCCAGCTGTAGCATCCATAGATGTGGATCAGAGTTCTGGGATGGCTGGCAGTGTTATTTTTACATAAAAGTGTGTGGAAAATGAAAATGGCACGAGAGGACCCAGAGTGCACTTGGGAATCTGGGGTGGAAGGGAGGCTGGGATAAGCAGCAGGATGTGCCAGCCAGCCACAGGAACATGGCACAGCAGCAAACTTCCTGCAGAAAGAAATGGGCAAGGAAATGGACACTGCTCCTGCCAGAGAACTCCTGGGGTGAAAGGCTGTGTCAAGTGCTGGCAGTAAAAACCCTGAGCAGAAGTGTTCAACTTGCCAGATTAGGAGGAAACTCAAGGTCTGGGTCCTTTAACAAATGTAGGAATTGATGCTCCAACTCTCAGAGGATGCTCTTTCAGAAAGTTCTCCACCTAACCTTTGTTGAAACCAGAGTATTTAGCTGATACAAACTGATGCACTGCCTTTGAGATGAGTCAGCCTGTATTCATTGAGGGTCTTATACACTTTTTTTTAGTATTATATTTTATCTCTAGTGAATCAAGGCAGAGATTGTCTGACCTTTCCCATAAAAGATCCTCACTTTTCGACGTTGTGAAATGATGCAGTTTCTGGGTTACTTCTCAATTTGTCTTTAGTCAGACTGCTCAAAAAGCAGTATTTTAGTAGTTAATATTTCTGGTCACCCACATTTCCTCAACTCTGTTTCCTTTTGGGTCTGGGAATCAGCAGTATTTGAATGAAAACAGAGAAACCCAGAAGTACCAGTCCTGTCACCCTCTACACAGGACAGTCACAAATAGTCCCTCCATTATGTTTGCTTACTCTGTATCATCACAAAGCCCTGCAATAACTCCTCTGTTCATGTGCATCTGTTTTCTCCTCTCCAGTCACTGCATTGTGCACTTCATGGCCTCCCTGCTCTTTATCAGCACTGAGGACTCCACATTTGCCATCTACAACAGCAACATTTAATGCAGCAATGCCCCATTCTAATGCTATGAAAGATTGTATCTGAACAGAAAATGCACATTTGAAGCACAGCTCACTTCATTCACTCTGGGTAACTGCCTACTACAATTATCAGGAAATGAAAAATATCACTTCACAGCCTTCTCTTTTCACGTGTTGAAAAAACATATAAAGATCAGCACAAACACTACAGGGTCATTCATGCACGAGGCAATGGTTTGCTCTGTTTCCATGATATATCACTAAACAGACAAAAGTCTGGGGCTTTACAAACGTAGGAGAGAATTTCTAATAATCACACATTGTGCATACATGTCCGCACACCCTTTCAAAGCAAACAGAGTGAACATAAAATCTATAACAGTAATAGACTATCTTTGCTTTATGGCAGAGTTCTGGAAAGTTTGAAGCAGATACTGTCACCAAATTGCTGTTTAAAGATGTGAAATGCAGAAAAATAAGAAAAATCATTATCTCTGCTGTGGATCCTTTTGGAATGAAAAAATTATAATTGTGGGAGTCAATGCACTTACAAGCGCTCATGGGGTACTATACAGTATACATACAGTGACCCACAAAGTGGGAGCACAGATACTAAAAGAGGAGTGTAAAACAGAATTATAACAGGGGAGTATAAATAACACACAATGTAATAACCAAGGACTCAATTCTAGGGAGTCTATATATAATCCTCATTTCCCTCCCTCCCTCTTACAATGGTTTTAACATTGCTTCAACTTCAGCCTTCCTGGATAGACGTTTAAACAGGAGATTCTTCAGGTTTGTTAGGTAGAAGTATTGAAATTGGCAAAATATCTGATTTGGTTCACGTTGCAGGATTTATAATATTGTTAAGCTTAATTAGGTTGCTGCAGCACTCAAATAAATGAAGACATAGTTATTATTTCATAGGCTTCTACCCATTAACACTAATACTTCCTCTGCTAAGAGGTGCAGACAGCAAAATCCACGGTGCTCAGCCTTTCTACCAGAGATATTGTGTGAAACAGCTGGACACCAGACTTACAACCACCAAATTCCTGGAAAGATCTCCATTTTACACAGGGAATGAGAAAAACACACCAAGCCACTAAGTGAGGTCAGGCTTGAATTCATGCTGTTGTAAATTAAAATAACACTGAGGTGAAGGGAATCCCATCAGCACAAAGCTGGTGCAGGATCCAGCTCGGACCATGTCAGTCACACCACTGGAGTGTCACCCACATGGGCTGTGCCCTGGAGACCCCTTGGCACAGCCATAACACCATTTTGCAGAGCTTGTCACTGTGCAAAGCAGTTTAGTTGTCTTCATCCTCTTACAGCAAAAGAAGCAGCCAAAAATGGGTCTTACCCAGCAGTCTCTTGGCAGAGAGCACGAAGGAACCTTCAGCAGGTCTGGAGACCTGCCCTGCCACACACAGCACCTGCTTTGGGAACACCAGCCCTGCCTTTACAGCTGTGCCAGGCCTGCTGCAGTGTGTCACACACCACTGGGAGTCAACAAAGCCTTTCTACCAAGGAACTGTTGGGAAGCCTCCTTCCTCTGATTTGCATTTGGGAACTTTCTCTACAAGAGTCTGGTAGTGCAGGTTTCATGTCTCAGAACATTGGTTTGGTATTCCCGCTGCCTCCTTCCTTAGATGTAGGATTCCTGATGCCATCTGTCCTTCCTGGGCCAGCTGGGCTGGGAAGATGCTGATCCTTGAGCTCCAGGGAAGCCCCACAATGTCCTGTGCTGAGCATGCCCCTGGCCTCCCCACAGAGATGGAATGGAAACTCTGAGTGCTCTTCATACCACACTAAAATCCAGAAATATTGCTGTCCTGTTTGCCACTGGGGAGCTACAAAGTTCTCCCAATCCTTCAAGCTGATGACACAAAGATATTAAAGGCATTGTGTGCCGAGACTCAGCTGTCACCCAAACTCAAGAAACCCCAGAGCCCTCAAAATCAGGTATATATAGGGACAGCACCCTATACATGCCTGAAGGCACCTCCCTCCAAGGATCTGATGGAGAGGAGGCAGCACCTGCACCCAACCACCCTACCCACTCATACCAGTTCCCTGCCTTAATGAAACTCTTTCTTAATTGATGCAAAATGCCATTAATTTACACTGGAGTTTAGCTGAACACAGCAAACCCCACTCCAACCCGCAGTGACTTGAATTTTCTCTATTCTCTGTTCTTTTCCGGCCCGCTACAGGAAAAATGTGGCCTTGCTGCAATTGACTTAAATTTAAAACCATTGACATATTATCCAACTCAATAAAAATCTTGCTAAAAAAAGGTGCATTGTACTCATTCTCCTTACACATGGTAGGGAGGAAAATGGGTATGGATTTCTTCTATGGCTTTTAGTTAATTTGCTATCAATGCCCAGCTGCTTTAGAATAAATACAGGAACAGGGTGTCATATGGGTATCCTGAAGCAAAAGAAGAGAGGTTTCCTATTTCTTTGTTAGCCAGCAAAGATGGTATGCATGTTGTCCAAAGATAATACAGGGGAAGAAATCAATTCTCTGTGTTGTTACACATCCTTGCGTGCAAATGTAAACTTGGGGAAAAAGAAAAAAAAAAAGCCCTATTCTATTATGCTGAGGCCATATGAAATCATTAGTGCAGGCTGATATGAACATCAGAAAAAAAATGAATAAATAATGCTTCTCCATGTGAGGAAAAGTGCTTTAGCTAAAAGTTTTGGTGCATACAGGGGAGAGGAGTTTGCTCTACCCAGCCCTAGGATGGATGGGATATTTGGGGATAAAGCACTTGCTGTTCGCGGTAGATTTCAGACAAACTTTGGGGTTTGAGCGTTACATCTGCCGGTGCTGCTCGCTGAGCCGGGCAGGAACGGGCGAGAGCTGCGCCGGCGTTCCTTGGTAACACCGGGGCTAGGAACACACCTCAGGCGGCGCAGCCCGGCATCCGGCGGCTCCCTGGCCGAGGAAATTCGGATTATTATAGGACGAGCCAGCCGAGCTCTCAGGGTGGCGGGCGCGGTCCCTGCTGGCAGCGCAGCGCTGGATGCGCGGCCGGCCCGGGTTGATGCGGGGATTGATGCGGGGGTTGATGCGGGGGTTGATGCGGGGGTTGATGCGGGGGTTGATGCGGGGGTTGATGCGGGGATTGATGCGGGGGTTGATGCGGGGGTAGATGCGGGGGTTGATGCGGGGGTAGATGCGGGGGTTGATGCGGGGGTAGATGCGGGGGCTGAAGCGGGGGTTGATGGAGCGGCGCTCGCTCGGCTCCGCCGCCTCGGGGGTCCCGCGCTGCCGGGCCCTTCGCAGGAGGCATCCGCTCTGGAGAGAGCCTCCCTTCCTGACGCAACCAGATTAAACAATTTGCTTTTAATTAGCACCGCAGTCATTTCCAAACTAAAGCGGTGGAAAGAATAGGAAGCAGGCTGTCTCTTTAAAGTTTAAGTGGATTCAGTGCACACAGCGGATTGAGAGCCTGCTGTTGGAAAAGTTCAGCTTTCTGTCACCGGTACTGTGCTCTCTGCTAATTTTTACAAGAGTTCAAGTTGTATGCACCAGTTAGCAGAGACATTGCAGGGGGTACAATGAGAATAGAAAGCGTGACCCCTTGCTGCCTCTGTTTATAGTGCCTAAATTATATCCAGACAATGCTCCGGGTCCCCTCCGTGCCTCTGCCAGGGCCCCCTGTGCAAAGCCGTGCGCTGTTCCCCTCTGCTGCCGCCCGGGAAAAGGGGCCATTGGCATTTGTGAGCGCCCAGCCGGGAATTCCCTTCGAAGGACCCTGGAGTGAGGAGAGGAAGAAAGGTTTCTGGTGGAAATGTAATGGAAGAATGTTTAGAGTGAGAACCCTGGAAAGAATCAGGGATTCAAAATTTGGACACCTCGGTTTCCACATCCTTTTTGTGCAAGAGCATCCCCGCATAGAACAGCAGCCAGGGCACTCCCAGCTCCCGACCCCACACTGCAGACTCCTGGTGTGCACTGGCAGGAGGGAAGGAGGGAGGCAAGGAAGGAGGAGATGCAGCTTCATCTGCAAACCAGCTAACATATGAATAATTGAATACAAAATAAAAACCCCTTCCTAGCCAGGAGATGTACTTTTGACCACCATTTTCCACTCCAAAGATCCTCCCTCCTGATACAGCTACCCTTCAGTCTCTAAAGAGACAGTATGATTACCCTGCTCCTTTGTCTCTGTCTCTGCAACATTAGCATCGCTTCTTTCCAAACCTGCTCTAGCAAGAACCCTCTAAAGAGAGTGCAAGGAACCACTCCAGAAACAGTCCATCCAAAGTCCTGCCCTGTCTGTCCCACTGCCAGCCCCTGTCCTTCCCCTGGGCAGCAAAGCATTTATAGGCACAGGGGCTCTCCATGGGGCTCACATCAGCCTGCCAGAGCCAGGGCTCGTGTGGCCCAAGCATCTCACAAAGAAAATGGGATTTTACTGCACATTTCTCAACAATGACAAGGGTGGGAGGAAACCCCATGGCCAGGACTGGTGCTGTCTGGATGATTAGTATCTGGCATTCCTCTACCTTCAGCCACAGCTGGTTTACATTTGAGCTACTGGTTCATTTAGATTTATGCCGTTGGTTCAATAAACAAACACAGTACATAGTCCATCACACTAACTGTATAATAAAGCTGCTTACCTACTTCCAAACAAGTAGCTTTTATTCATCTGTTCCTCTTTCATTTCCCTCTTTCCCTCTTTTCTCCCCCATATCAAACCCAAGAAGAGCATTTGCTTTCTTTCCAAAACCAGACACTATCAAAGATCCAATAATGTCTGAAGTTTCTCCAACAGCTCTTCAAACTGCACACTGCTGGAGAACGCTTGCAGAAGTTGTCTGAGAAATTACTGCAAATACTTCACCTTCCCAAAGGAAGACAGGTTATATTCCTACCCCAGGGCTCCCTGTGGAAAAGCCCCTGATTCTTCCCCCAGCTGCTTGGCTTTTGTGAAAGGCCATCCAAGCTGGAGTTCTGGGGGTTTTCAGGATCACTGGGGCACAACAAGAGGCCAGTTTCTTCTCATTCTCACTTGTTGGAAGGAATAACCATGAGGCTGGGAAACAGTTAACCTGCACACAAACCTTGATTTCAAGACTTGCCGTTGTCTGCCAGCACCATCCACAAAGTCTCCGCTTTCATCCAGAACGAAAAACACCCTGGGATTTTTGCAAAATCCTTTTAAGTTGTTCTAATGGTAGCAGCTCTGGATCTGGTGAACTGCTTTGTTATCAGTGCCGTGCAAATTGTTCATCTCTTTCTCTCCTACCCCGTTTGCCTCCACTCAGTTGCCTCTCTAATAAATTCGTCTGACCGCAAAGGGTGCTTTATGACTCTTGTTTAAAACAGCTTCCTAATGATGCTTGACAACATCTCCTGCCTTTGAAAGAGCCTGGCTATGCTAGGCTCTAATCCCACAAAAGGAGGGATTCTTGTTAACCTGTGCCTCAGTCCTTTCTGTTGAGTCACCACCTTTAATGAAGCACTGAAGAGGAACCAAAATGCAGCTGGGAAATTATGGCTTTACATGATCATCTCTTGCTACAAGAGAATTATTGCCCAAGTCTTAATCTCGTGACTCAGCTCTCTCCTTGGACCCTCTTTAATTGTCAGAACCTGAGGAAATCCGGGCCGAGGTAAATAACACTTCAGCAGCAACAGAATAGATTCACTTTAGGCAATGAATTTTTAATGAGCTGAGACTGCAGAGGGAGCAGGGCCGAGATCTGTGCTGCTTATCTGATGGGGAAGGTCAGGGTCTGAACGGAGGGAGGGCATGGATGAGAGAACAGATCTGACAGGGCTCTTCAGCTGAGATTTCAGCTTGTCACAGCCTGGCATACCTTAACATATTAGGACCTTCTCTTCAAAGGAGCAACTTACACATGCCCATGCTAACAGAAACGGCACAGTATTGTCCCCTGGTAAAGGCAACCCAAGGGTTGTACTCTTACCTCCTTAAAGAGAGAGGAAAAAAAAAAAAGGTATACAGAGTAAAAATAAAAAGAAACCAAACCAAGAAAGATCCATGCAGATGGGTCATGCTCTTCACAGAAAATCAGGTAACTCTACAGATAACCTGCAAACAGAAACATGCATAAGGCTCTGAGCAGTCCACTGGCATAATATCATGTATTAAGTAGGTCAGCAGGCCCTGCTGAAGTCTTCACCAACATAACCATCTACGTAACCAACTGATTCAATAAATCTCAGCCATGGGAACTTCTGTTTACTGAGCATTTGGATTTCATAGAACTCCCATCCAGCTCAGGTCTATCTCTACCCCCCAACAGATGTGACATTGCTCAAGAGCAACACCTACCCCTGCTGCTGGGCCTGACCTATCCCAGGAGCTTCTTATGTCTTAGGAAACTCAAAAAAAAAAGGAGTAGAATGTATCCAAATCCAGGAATGGGTTTAATACTGCTGTAACTCAGAGCTCTGAGTCCTGGCAGCTGCTGTCTCAGCCTGGCTTGGCAGGGGTGGTGTGGGTTGCCCACCTGGGCTCAGCCCACCCAGCAGGGCCTCACCCCTGTCCCCTGCAATCCCACACCCCTGGCAAGCACTGCTGGGTGGCCACAGAGCCAAATGCTCCACTTCTGCCAGAGACTCTCTGCCCAGCAGGGCATGGAGAAGGTAGGCAGGGTCAATGTCCCCAGAGTCCACCTCCAAGTAAGCCTAAAGCTTGGGTAAGGGTGGAAGCAGAGAACCTTTGAGCCAGAGATGTTACTGCTAAGCAATCTTGAGTCATATCAGCACTGCTGAGATTTCCTCAAAGAAATTAATGTTTACAAAGAGCATCTTTCTTGCACACCTAAATTTTTTTTTAGGATTTGGCAGAAAAAAACCCACCAGGATATTTCTACCCTCAGATCTAGTCTTTTTCACTTACTCGGATTTCTGTTTCTGATGGAAAAAGAAAGTGTATAAACTCTTCTCTAGGGAAAGACTTCTTTTATGTGTGTGTGGAAAAAATAAATAAAAATTGAGCAGAAAGTACCTGAGCAGTCCAAGCCTGTATGAGAAATTACTGAAGTAAAACTGCTGGGGGGAGACTGATCACACTGTCATGCTCAGGAGGAAGGAAAAACTGGCAGTCATTCCAAAACATCCCCCCCCACCTTGTCATCTCCCTGATGTTTTGACCTCTATAAAGTGGGAAGGGGCCTGCTCTCACTCCAGGCTGCTTGCCCTCAGGTGTGTCCACCACGTCATGGCCCTGTGACATGTGAACCAGGACACTTAAAGGACGTACCAGCAGGAGACAGGATAATTTATGGGGAGCCAGGTCAATGCAAATTTATTGTGAGTAATGGACAATGGAAGGGGGGGGAAAAGGCTCCCATAGGAACAAAGGCAAAAGGGTGCCAGCTCTCTGCTCTCACAGACATCCACTGTGCTAATAAAAACCTTGGTGGACAAGGAAAAGCAAATACCCGCTCTGGCGAGCAGATTTACCGCAGTGGTGGAACAGGTCAGTGCAGAGGGAAGTGGTTTGATCAGAAAGTCGATGAAATTCTGATGATAATTATGCCCAGCAAGAGGCAAAATAATCTTTTCATTTGCTGGAAGGTTTCAGTCATGCACTTTGACCTTCATCTTGGTGTTTCATTAATAGTTTATATTAACAATTAATGGTTACTTTCATTGGTGTTGTATGCAACTCGCATTAGAGTTAATTTTCAAGTTGGATATAATAATACATAAGTCTCATGGACTACTCCTATCATGTGACAGCACATTTATTTCAACCAGGAGACAGGAGATGAAAATCAGGCCAAACACCAGTCTCGGGTGTTTATTACTTGTGTCCAGTCATCCCACAGAGAAGTGAGATGTTGCAGCAGCTTTCCCTGTAAGGCCCTGATGGAAAACTGCCCAGAACAACTGAAGTCCCTTGATCGTAAAGATAATTTGCCTTTGGGATGACTTTCAATGCATGGTTGGTCTGGTTTACTGAAGAATCATAAAAAAGGCTCTCAGCTTCACTGTGGCAGTTACTTGCAGAGGCCCCATAGCTGTGCTAATTTTGCCTTTGACAACACTTGCTGGGATTATTCTAAAGTAAAGCTCGACCTAAGAGTCACAGCTCAGGTTTAGGGTTATAGTCACAGTATCACTGCTATGGGAAGAACCATAAAGAGATATTACAAGCAGGGAACACCAAGGACACAGGGCTTTTGCTGAGGCAGTCACACACAATTGTGGAGACTTGGTTTTCATCACCTGATTTGCTCTGTGTGATTTGGTTTGGTGTAGGTTGGGGTGCTGGCTCTGAAGGAGATGTTTTACTTGAGAAACCTGGTCTAATGGAAGGTGTCCCTGTCTGTGGCTGGGATTTGGAACAGGATGATCTTTAAGGTCCTTTCCAACCCAAACCAGCCTATAATTCCATTTAGGGTTGTTGCCTCCTGCACATCTATCACCTGCTCTGCAAGAGGGACTGGAGGAGAGGCTGGGCTGAGGGCTACACTCAGCCCTGCAACAGCCCTGGCTGCAAAGTCCAGTTGAACTTAGCCTAAAACTTCCAGATATCCCCTTGATATATTTACTTGTAAGTGAGGTACACATCCTGGTATAGTTTTAAGGATAGATTTAATGCTGTCCTTCTCATTCCCCCCATAATTTTATACCACTGAAGCATTGTGATTGTACTATTTTTAAACTTGACAAAAAGAGAGAATTGTGTCCATAATATTTGGCCTGAAAACTCAACTACCTCTTTGCTTTTGTAGTAGTTGGAGGGAATGTACACTGCTTTGTCAAAAAATACATTTAAAAATAAATCATGAAATCAAAACTCAATTGTAATTGAATATTCTTCATACCACAGTTTGATGATACTAATGTTACTGTGGCAGGAAAATATTAGGCAGTTCACTGTGACAAAGTTTCTGGAGACTATATATTTGTTCCTGTTTAAGGGACTTTAGGTTTGGTGGTAGTTAAACTGCGAGGAAATAGGTGTTCAGCTGCCTTGAGCCCTCCCCTGCAAATAGCTCAATTAAGGGGCTAATTGAAGTGTAGAAATGTCCCCCGCAGGGTTGAAAAACGCCTATCTGGCATGGGATTGTCATCCCTGGGAGTTTCCTTCACCAAAGACATCATTTCTGGAGAAGAGCAGGACAAAAGCAGGGGAGGCAGAGCATCCCCGGGTATCCCTGCCCCGGGGCCGGCGCGATGCCCGGCTGCTCGCCCGGCCCCGCTGCTGGCCCCGCCGAGCTGAGCAGCGCTGTTCCACCTGGCAGAGGTAACTTCACAGAACAGCCACGAATCAAGTCATCAATCACTGTCACGTCTGGGGGCTGGAGCGTGTGCTCCGAGCCCGGGACAGCCTGTGCACGCTCAGGATTAGGTTGCAAGTAAACTCAGCAGCGCTACAACGCTTCCCTAAGTAAGTACTGGCAAAGCCCCTGCTGAAACGTGTCAGAGTTTGTGCACCGACTCGGGCAGAGCTTAAATCAGGCCCTATGACTTAAAGCCTGCTGACACTTTAGTGCGCAGTTACTGCGAGCAGAAATACTCCTGGCAGTGAAGTTATCCATGTGCATAAGTATTTGCCGGATCAGGGCATAGCTGCATCATCCTTTGTTCCTTTCATCACGCTTGCGATGCTGAATTAAGCCTTCAGCTTTGTCTTTGTCTTGTACACAAGCCCTGTTGTATGGTTACATCACCGTAATAAATGATGAAAGAGAGGACCTGTATAGCAGAGGGAATATGATGGAAATAATTATAACAATAAAATGTTAATTAGTGCCTTTTCTTGAACAATCTTCATTCTGATTGCAACATGATTCTGCTGAAGAACTGAAAAAAAAGTTTAAAAAGACCCCAACAAACAAAACAGTTTATTAAATCTTAAGGCTGTATGGGTTTGAGAGTTTTTCTTATTGTGAAAAGGCCTTAAAACCTGGCAAGAAAGCAAAAAAATTATCTGTCAAAAATGTAAATAGCATGAAGAAGTTCTTGACCAACCCTAATCACCAAGAAGCAGGGGAAAGAGCATTAGGAGAACAAAGGTGTGGTTTCGTTCTCACACTTGCAGCTCCTTCCTGCCTCTCTTTGTGCCAACTCTTTCTTTTAAATATATATTAAAAACCCACTTTGCTGCCCAAGCACCACTGCTGAGCCCTCTGCTCCACACTGGCCCAAGGGTTTTGGTGAGGGAGGGGACTCCCCTGCCAAGTGCTGGCCATGCACCAGGTGCACCAGGTGCCCCTGTTCTCCCTCTCCCTGCAGCCCTCGCCCTGCTTTGGGGCTGCCAGATGTGCACATCTGGTCTGGGTGTGGGGCAGGGCAGATCTCCCTGGTTCCTCCTCCTGTTCTGCCTCTTTCCTTCTCCCCCTTCAGCCTGAAGATTAAGAGACTACAATGGAAACTGGAACCTGGACTGCTTAAAACATATAAATGTGTGTGAGTGAGTGAGTGTGTGTGTAACTACACATTTTTCACACTACAATTGAGTGAATCTGCTTGAGAAAGAAATTTCTGCAAATTCAGGTTTGCCTGAGCACATGAAGCCATCGAGTACCCTTTTTCATGCCCCCATGCAGCTTCAGAAGCACATCTCTGCAGAGGAAGGGAAAGCCTGCTCTGATATTGGAGTCGTGACACACAGAGGATTTGAAATTGCGCATCTGCCTGTACCATTTGCATTTCATCACCTACTGCTGGAACAAATAAAACCAAATGAGTAATGATCCGAGTCTGTGGCCTCACTGTTGCTGCTTTGCCAGGAATTATCCTGGCTCACTGGATACAGTCCTGGGCAGACGAGTGGAGTCTGTTTTTGTCTCTGCCACTTACCTGCTGGATGGCCTTAGGCAAGTCATTTAACTCTCACTGCTTCCCTTCCTATGCTCCATCCACCACCTCTGACTTTCTTTTTAAGAGTTTTGAGTTGTGAGTTGTGTTAATGGCAAAGGAGATTTTAGTGCTATTCTGAGAGCAGAATGGCCCAGCTAAGGTCCCACGGTATTTAAAGTACCTCTGAGAAAATTATTACACATTTCTCAGATTTGTGGCGGCCTGTATGGGTGACTCTCTGCTTAGGGTGCCTTCCATTTGCAAAGGAAAAAAGGTAAAATCATCAAGCTCCTCAGAAGCAATGAGTGCATGTGAGAATAGTTCCATTTGCTCATGAGCAAACAGCAGTGAGAAAGAAATAAAAGTCAATATAGGAGGCACCAGTGCCTATTCACCCAGCCCTCGTTTACATACACAGCAACTGTACTCAGGAAATGAGTGCAGCACTTGGAAACAGCGATTTCTGTCAGGCAGGGGTGGGTGAGCCTGTTTCTGATGGAGGCTGATCACTGAGGAAGTCATAAAAGCTATCAGAGGGACAAGAGATGCAGCTGACATGGGTGAGAAGGCAAATATTAAGGGGCTGAAAGGGATTATAAAGCAAAACTGAAAAGATGTGAAACGCTGATTAGGAAACGAAATACGACAGAGAGAGAAGAATGGCCCACGGGGTGAATAAAAACAATAAAATATTTCTTTGAAACAGGTAAAGGAGACAAAATTAACGGAGAGGCCTCCAGACCACTGAGAGATGGTCAAGAGAGCTCAATAACGCAGGGAGAGGACTGAGAAGCAAAGCTTCCTGTGACAGCCGAGCAGGGAAATGCTGAGAGCATGAATAATCACCAGAGCAACCTCATACCATGGGGAAGGAGGCAGCGCTGAGTGCAGTGTGTACTTTTAGCCCAAACTGCTTAATGGAACAGCAGGAGACATTAAGTGCCCAGTAACAGGGGGTTTGAGTCATTTTTAGGAGTTAAAAAGTGGTAAAGAGAAACTGATACAAAGCAAAGATCTTTGAGCATCTGTGAGAAGAGATGGGTAGAAACCAAGACATATTTGCAATAGATACCAGCCAATACAGATGCTCATGAAATCTGGTGCACACACACACACAGACTCACTCCCACCAGCAGAAAGTCTGGCCCCAAATCTCCAGAATGTGACTTTTTTTTTTTTTTTTTATCAGAGACAGGGTTTTAGAGATGTTAACAGGAATGAGATCACCCAACATTTGGAGAAATATGAACTGATAAAAATGTATCTGCCCAGCTCCATAAAGGGTAAATCTTGTCTGACAAATCTGGCAGAATTTGTTTTAGGAGCTAAGGTAGAAAACATGCAGGACTGAAGCAGTGGAGCTAATCCACATAGATTTCAGAAAAGTCATTTAAAGGCAGCCCTGGATGGTAGACTAATACGTAAGGTTAGCAAGTATGGCATAAAAACCATTGTCCTTGAAAGACTAAGGAAATGGTTAGGTGATTAAGGGCAGGTTGTAATGGTAAAACTTTATGGGTCAGAGAGGAGGACGGTGATGTGGCGAAGACAGCTATATTTGAGGTTATTATGATGACAGTTCAAGGCATCAGATGGAGACATACTTTTTACTCTGTAGAAAAACTATTCTGAGGAAAGTGCTACTCTGGGCAGTTCTAATCCAAAAAATCACACTGAAACCAAGACCTGTTCATCTTCTGGGGGGCATTTGCCTTTGTGGAACATCAAATCTTCCTGGGTCAGCAAAGCATTCAGTGCACAAGAATGAAATCAGGCCCAATGAGCCCAATAAATGAGAAAAAAGCACCCCACCCTAGGCCAGGCTAAGGTCAGGTTGTCCAGAGGGATTTATGTTACAGCAAAAGGGTTTGCTGAGCTAAAAGAGCACAGAACAGGGAAAGAACTTCAGGCAGACCTCAAATGGGACTGTCAACACTTGGCATCCCTGGTACTCCTGGATTATATTCCCATTTTATCGCAATGTGTGTTGGATCGGTTGGATCCTGGTTCTCCAGGGTGATGGTGAGCAAGGTGCAAGAGAGGAGAATTCTCCCAACAGCAGGAGGAAAGCAGAGAAAACCAGGAAGGTTGGAATGGGGATGATCCAGAACATATCACTGAACAAGGCACAGCGCTTCAGAGGCACTCAGACAAGCTTCAGCTGTGTGACCCAGCACCCTGATCATGCCACGTTTACCAAAGAGCAGAGCATCAGCAATCACAGGGCTGGAAGATCACGGTAAAGTCCCTCAGAACATCCCCTATAAACCCTAGACCCTCTGAAAATGCCTGTCCTGTGCTGGAGGCTCCTGTACCTGCACTAGTTCAAATTCCTGCCCTCAGCTAGACCACAGCCCGGGGTCCTGCTGTGCTGCTCTGCCAGGTCCTCCCTTCCTGCCACCAGGAAATGCAAAGTCTCAAACCTCCAATTTAGCACAGTGACATGTAATTATTTTGCCTGTAATACCCGTGGTCATACCCCTCCCTCTGCCCCCCAAAAAGGGCCCCAGGCAATGGGAACACCCAAAGGTGCTCAATCCCTCATGAAACATGATCCAGCTCCCCACCCTCTGTGAATTTCAGCAACAGTTCAGGAGCTTTAAAAAGTCACTGAATCCCTGAGCAGAGGGCTGGGATTTTGTCTGCTGCCCACTCAGCAAGTCTGGCATTTCTAAAAGAACTGCCAGACTACCTGAACTTCACACGACTTACTAGCATCCTTTGAACCAGCAAAATCGAGTTGGGAATGCCACCAAAAGCCTGCCATAAAGAGTTCACCCACTTCTGGCAACTCTCTCCTGCTGTGTCCCCTCCAGGCACAGGCAAAATGAGACATTGCCTGGAGCATGACTGCTGAGGGGAGCAGTACAGCCCTGGCCCCACCAGTCCATTTGCCCAGGGGGCTCGCTGGGGCCACCACACCCCACCCAGGGGCATCCTCCTGTCCCCCCAGCCCCTTGGCAAGGCACAATGGGGGCATGGACAGCAATGTCCCCATTCGAGGGGTTTGGCTGTGCTCTCTGGACACTCTGCACTCAAGAGTCACCAGTGGATGACTGCAGACCTCAAGCTGGGGTCAGGGGGTGCCCCTGCAGTGGGGAGGTGTTTGGGGGATCTCTGCTCCCATTGTCCCCTCCAAGCACAGCTGTTTGTGCTACAGATAGAAATCGCAGATTGATTAATTGATTAATCACACCTGCTAATTACATTGAACAAATAGGCAAAATTAATATTTGATGTAGGTCTCTAAAGAGACTGTATGGATCAATTTTCCACAGATAAGGCAGGAAAGCTCCTGCAGATAATACACAAACCCTCCTGACTGCAGATGACTCTGTCACACTGGGGCCGATGGAGTGACGCCATCCCAACAAGAGCTGCTCGTTACTTGCACCCAATTATTCACAGCCCTGACTGGAACATCACACATGAGTCGTGTTTGCTAAGGCATGCACACATGCACATGTTCAAAGCTGGTTTCAGTGCCTCTTGGCTTCTGTTCTTCGGGAAACTGAACATCAAAAACACATCAAGATAATAAAAATAACAGATCAGCTGCATTTAATACATAAATCATTATTATAAGCACTGTTCTGCAACTCAAGCTGACTTCAAGTCAAGCTTCCATTAACATTTAGCAAAAATATTGGTGTTTTTTCAAAGGGCTGTAAAACAATCCCCTTTAAAACTACTCTGACTGTGCACCCAAAGCCAGGGCAGCCTGCTGCAGCAGGACAACCACTGGCTGAAGCAGCACTTTCATCCTGTTTATGACCTTAAAAGGGGAAACTGCTCTCTTTTTGTTGTTCAGCCCTTTGCAAAAAGAGGCAAAGTTCAGCCCTCATTCACGTGCGTGCTGACCACAAGCACAGCAGTTCAACTGGAAGCATAACTCACATTTCCTGAGATGTGGGGGTCTTGTGGATGAAGGAAAGTTTGTTCCAGTGACCTTGTGAGGGCTGCTCCAGAACCCCTGTGACACTCCCTGGGATCACCCCAGAGCCACCTCCCACTCTGGTGCTTCCGTAGGTTCTGGATTCCTTGGGGTGAAAGTTGCTACATAAATATACATTATTGTTATATACTTGTCATTGGGTTTCTGCAGTGATTTGATTGCCTTGAAAATGGATTTAAAAATGGATTTATTATTGTGACAGTGAATTTCTTTTGTCTTGGTTTAACGTCCATTATGTAGTATAAATAACAGACTTTCTGCAAACCTAATTCCAGGTTTTTGCTTCCTATACCTTTACTAATCTAGAAAATCTGCTTGTATTAAGAAACTGCATCAGAAAGGAGTTAAATCAGCATATCCTCATAAAGCTGCAATAGACATGAAATGTAATGAGAAATCCTACTGCAAACAGACAGTGTTTTCAGTCTTGAGTCTTCATTAAACCTACTTTAGGAAATTCAGGCAATCTACAAACATTTTGGGGCCTGATGTGTTGTAGACTTATAAAGTAATTTTTGGACAACAAGGAACACCTTGTGTTTTTGTAGTAAATATTTCCTGATCTGAAAAGAGCAAGTGTTTGATGCATAAAAAACACAAAACACCATTATTTTCAGGAGAGGTAACAGCACTGGAGGAGCCTGGTACCAGACCAGCCAGCAGATGCATGAAGGAAGAGTGAAATTGTGTTGTGGTGGAACCAGATTTTGGCTTAGGTGGAGATTTCCCAGGACCCTTTGAAAACTGAACCTTAGCCTCTGGAAGATGAGTATTTAAGGTGCTGACATGGTCCTGGAACTGAAGTGCCCCAATTTCAGGACTCTTTGGCTCCTCAGAATGCCTCTGAGGCAGGCAGTGCCACTGGTGCTGTGCACTAACACAGCCCCAAGCAGAGGCTCATAAGAGGATGGAGGTGCCCACTGTGGGAACAGGGTGGAATAAAGGTGCCTGACTTCAAAATTGAAATCCAGAAAACTTCTGTTCACCTGCCAGCAACTGTGAATCATGCACTGTCCAGACACATTTCCCATTTCCTCTGAGTGTCCTGGGTGCCTCAGTCCGGCTGCATTGCCGATCGCAGCTCAGAGCCAAGAGCAAAGGGCTCAGCAGGGAGTGGGGCTGCTGACTCAGTCCTGTCTCCAAACTGGGACCAGTTTTACCTGACCAGACCCTGTTGAGAAGACCTAACTCCACTTCTGCAGAACATTTCTTTTGGTGTAGGATTCCTTGGGCTGCACTGTGCGCTCTGGGTGGAACAGGAGTCCCCAGATCTGGCCAGAGCCCTGCTCAATGGCTCCTCACCAATGTACCAGTCAGAACCTGTGACATTAAAATATCTCAAGCTGCATTTTCAGGGGAAGTTTAAAAGTGGTTTTTCATCTAATGAATCAATTCACAGTTATGATCACCTGAATCACTAATGTGCCCCAGGGTCAAATGCTTCTTGGTCCTCTCTCAGAGCAGATATGGACAAACCCACAGGAAGAAGCCCTCCCTGCTGGCTCTGCCCACTGGGCACAGAACAGAGCAAGCTGAATGAAAGGCCACATTTAGGAAATAAAGTCATGCATAAATTCCCAGGCATCTCACTGAAAACCATCCTCAGATGGATGTGGCTGACTCTTGGCCACACTCAGAACTTGCAGCTTGGGTCAAGCTAAGAAACTCTGCACCCACCCCCCAGGCAGAGCAAAAGGAGCTGGGCTGGTGTCTGCTGCAGCACCAGGGCACTTTGTGTGCAAGGGTGCAATCGTCCCAGGAATGCAAACTTCTTGTGGATAGGAAATTCCTGGAATTCATGCTCTTGTGATGCAAGGAGGAATGTGCCTTTAAAAATTCTCACAGTCACTTTATTTTCATAGCCTGGCAAGGATCTTCGTACGCTAATCGCGAAGGGAAGCACAGCACACCTTTAAATGAATATGGATAATATTTTTCTATTACCCTGATGATTATCACCTAAATTGCCTTATAAAATGTTTAACACTTTATCCTGGCAGTGTTTTTAACACCAGAGAACTTTTTCCACCAGGGCCAAGTGAAGAATGACCTGGCAGCAAAGCAGTCAGTACCAGAGAATGGTGGGTCACAGTGGAGCTGCTGGATCACACCAATCCCAGACCTCAGCCCAGGGCTTGTGTGCAAGCTGAAGAATTTGACAGCAGGCCTAGAGCTTTATCAGAAGGTGGCTCACAGCTGGTGCTCGTTCCTGGCCCCGTTGTATGACATGTCCCCTCGTGGCACCCCATCAGCTGCCCATAACAACGGGTCCAAAGGCAGATGCCACATCTTCGTACCAAGGTAAGTGAAAAGGACACCGCAGCTGCTCAGCTGCACAGAGTCATGGCACATGGGACAGGGGTATTTTATTTATCATCAGGGCATCCTTTGCCAGTCAGCTCCTATAAACCTTACAGTGACACAAGATTCGTACTGGCAGGCAAAATAGTTAGGTGTATACACAGTTCTCCGGGGAATAATGCGATTTCTTGTTCTTTTTACCAGCATTGTTTAACCAGGTCTGACAAACGTGTTTCTGAGAGAATGGAGTGCAGCTGGGTCGAGCAGAAATGCTCGCCTGAGCAGGCACCTGCATCATGCACTGGCTGGGTGTACATCCCTGCCTGCAGATGCTGCTGCCTCCCAGGGTTTCCTACAAAGTGTCTAAAAATCAGTGTTAGGGTTAAATGACATTTTGCTCATCTGAGATTTCTCTCTGTAACTGGCACAGAGAGCAAGAAAGAGAGCAAATGTGAATAATTGAAAGGGGAGGATGGAGAAAGATTTTTTTTTTTTTAAAGAAATGATCAATTCTCAGTTGGCAAGAGGAAATCCTACCAAGAATACAAGGAGATAGTACTGAGCTGCTATTATACCACTGCATCCCTCTGAGGAAAAAGTTATCTCTCAATGGATCTGAAAAGATGTTTTAAGTGAATCAGTAAATGAACCAGTCTAGGGACGTGAACAAAATATGTGTGTTTTCCAGTCTCTGAATATAAACAAACAAAGCATAAATATTCAGAAATTACTCCAGTTAGTCTTTTCAAAAACTCTTTGAGCAATGAGATAAATAATGCGGGTGTTTGCAGTTGAGAGCAGATGATCTCTGTGGGGGAAAAGGCAGGAGAGGAAGGAGCTGTACTCCTCCTGTCCCAATCTTTGGTGATTTACTCACCCATCACAGAGCACGGCACAGAGTGGTGTCCACACCACATAAAGCTCAGTGCTAACATACGACACACATAATGGACCTGCTTGGAAGTCTTCACTTGAGGATTTATGAAGAACAATCTAATTATTCAACCCAGTGCTGCTCACTCCCATTATTGCTCCTATTTAAAGCCTCCATGGAACAGGCCGTTTGTCTCAGGGGACAGACCTTGTCATAGCGGTTTTCATTGATAGAAATACACTCCTCGGTTTTGATAGCAACCCAGCTAATACTGGAGAGACTTGGTAAACATATCTCACACTTGATAGGCCCAAGGAATTAGGCCTTGACAGCCTTGATTTTCCAGGAACAGAAAAATGGGGTTGCTTTACCAATAAACTCTAATTAAAGAGGAGCCAAGACCAACCCAAAGCCTCTGTTTGCTGCAACAACACAAGGGCTCTGTGGCTTCCTCCTGCCTGTAATTGCTTCAGCATCCCGAAGGAGGGAGGGGGGTTGTCAGCATCCCCCCCATCAAACAGAGGTTGCTCTGTTATTTATAACCCTGGGATATGTAACAGACGAGAGGAGTCACCTTGGCTAAGCAAGTCTCTCCTGTAGCCTAACCTTGGGTGAGCAGCAGCAAGAAGAGCAAATGCAGTAGTGCCAGCCAGGCAGGAGGCAAAGGGAGGCACGGCCAGATTTCCACAACCACAGGGCAAGGCCTCAGCAGAGTCCCTCAACTTCACAAGAAAACAGTTTTCCTTTTATAGAATTTGCCTGAATATTTATTGGTTCTATTTGTATGTGGAAGAACAAGGTAAACATCCTTTGTTCCTCCTTTCCTACTAAGAGTTAGTGAAGGTCTGCATTTTCTCTGTAAATTATTTAAAAGTGGGGGTAATTAATATTTCCTAAAATACATCTGGGGACAGTCACTAAATTCCTGTCACTGGCTGCTGGTACCCAGTCACACAGTGCCTGTAGCCAAAGAAATGCTGAAGGATAAGAGTGTGTCGCTCTTATCATCAGACAACCTTAAATAAACAATTTTTCAGCCTTCACATTACAAACCAAGTGCTGTCCTGAGTGCACCCCTCTGCTTTGCACAGATTGAGCAATGCCAGCACATCCTCCAGGATTTAAGGTTGTGATATTCAGGCGGGGCCTCAGGGAACAACTGGTCAGGTTTTTAAAAGTATTTAGATACCAAACTCCCATTGATTTTGAGACTGGCTACATGTGTGGAAATCTTGCTATTGCTTTGCTGTTTTATCTTTCTATGCTCAAGGCAGTGTTAAGAATGATAGATGTGCCATAATTAAAAATATACATGGAAAGCTCAACCCACATATATATGGTCTTCTTTATTTCTCTTCAACCTAGGAAGTCCAGACCTCTTGCCCCAGTGTCAAAACTGGACCACTTCTTTCCCTTGGAGAAATTAGCTATTTTGTTCCAATATTCACACCACTTTTTGAGGTTCCTAATCTGAACCTAATCCCTAACTTTCTGTCTTTTGATGAAGCCCACTCTGCTGGGGCTTTCACTGCAGATTCATTTTTGCTTTTATCTCTCCCAGTTTTATAAGGGAAAATGAGCAAAACCTGCTCAGAGCACAGTGTAAGCCTTGGCAGGCAGCTCAGATGTGACAGCATGGTTTATGTGACAGTGGAGGGCACACAACCCCTCAAAACTTTATTTTTGAGGGCATAATCACAAAAGCAATGACTTTCAGGGCACAACTGGCAACTCCTGAACATAAAGGCAAAAACCATGGGCTTTTCCTGCAGACAGGACAGATGCTTGCAAAGGGTTTTACCTGCTTTTCTTTACCCATAATGCAGATCCCAAATGCTTTGGCTACTCATGGCCAGCATTCAAGTGCTAAACGTTGCTGTATGCTCCCACACAGATGCTATGGCCTGAGACAGAGCAGGAAAATAGTGGTACAAAAGTAATAATCTGGATTCTAATTGTTGATTGGCACATGAATATTTGAATTGGAGAAGGTCTTTTCTCATGCTGGATATGGTAAAATGTACAGGAGCTTTCTTCCTCTAAGGGTTAGAAAGAATCAGTTTGAACAGAAACTTGTAGGCAAGGCTTGCTCAGCATCCCTGAGGAATGTTTTATAAGGGATGAAATGGGCCTGACTCTGCCCTGCTATCAGAGTGGCACCAGCACATGTTTCAGTAATTTTTCATTTGCATCATTCTTGTGAGAGACTTGAGGCTGTGCTTCTGTGTTTCTGTGCTTCTGTGGTTTGAGTTATTTGTGGAAAACATGTGATGAAACCCCCACCTGCTAAAGCCATTTCCATGCTGGAGCTGATAGCCAACAGCGCTCAGTGCCTGAGGAGCAGTCAGGTGGGAGCCCCTGCAGGGGAGGGATGTGATGGTTATAACACAGCACACTTGTGATGACATTTGTTGATTATCTAGAGATTAAGCACTGAGTCCAACTCCACTTGCAGTCAACAACAAGAACAAACCACCTCCAAAGGATAACTCAGACACCCAAAGACGGAGGGATCCTGGATGACCCGGATGCAAGAGATTGCTGATTTCTGAACAAGTCTCAAGCAGGGTGCCCAAGCTATGCTAGAAGCTACTCTGATCCTACTCATGCATAAACTACTGGAAGCTCATGCAGGTGCTGAAATATTGTGACTTGACTGTAAGCATTGCAAGCAGAAATCAGTGATTTCTTTTCAAACACAGTGCATGGAAACAAGATGAATGCAAGCCAAAAACCCATGTGGCTCCATGATAGATCACACTGTATCACAGCTAGGAAGAACAGGCTCATTCCTGGCTTCAGCATGGATGCTTGCTGCTGAAGGTAGTAAAAGTCCAGCAAAAGTTATTTTACTAGCTTGTAAGTAACAGCCCTCCCAGATCATAAATTACTTTCCTATAGGAATTTACTGTTCAGGGTAAGATGAACAGCTCTAAAAAGTAGCCTGATGATGCTGTCCAAATGAATTTCATTGCAGGATGAGGATTGTGGGATTTACAGTGTGGCTTTGTTCCGCAATCCCAGATTCCTGACAGGGTAAATCACCAAAGTAGCCAAGTGGCCAGAGCCTGCTCCAGCCTGCTCTGGTGAACAAGGTGGTGTGGTGAACAGTAATGGCAACTCTAGATCCCAAATACTCAATGGTTGAACGTGGCAAGAGCTTGGGCTGCTCTTTGGGCTGCTCTTTGCTCTTTCTCAGGGCTCGTCATGTTTTAGGATTGTGAAACAGCTTAGCTGGAACCAGCATAGACAAGAGCTGGCGAGCTTGCACCTGGAAGATGGAGTGAGCAGCCCCAGCTCCTTCAAACAAAACTGCTGCATTAAACCCCCTTCTTTTAATGAGGAGGGCACAGCAAACCCCAGGCAGCCAGGAGTGCCCATTCTAACACGTCTTGCAGTGCTTTTCGCTGTGCAGGTCATTGCGAGGAAGGGAGGAAGGGAGGAAGGGAGGAAGGGAGGAAGGGAGGAAGGGAGGAAGGGAGGAAGGGAGGA
>VZUI01051241.1:0-28922 GCA_013401135.1 Cettia cetti | reverse complement strand
AAAAAAGAAAGGGAGGAAAAAAAAAAAAAAAAAAAAAAAAAAAAGAGGGAGAGAGAGCGAGGAAAAAAAAAAAAAAAAAAAAAAAAAAAAAAAAAAAAAAAAAAAAAAAAAAAAAAGAAAAAAAAGAAAGGGAGGAAAAAAAAAAAAAAAAAAAAAAAAAAAAAGCGAAGAAGGGAAGGAAAGAGGGAAGAGAGGAAAAAGAAAAGCCCGGCCGAAGCCATGGCCGGGCTGCGGAGCTGCGGGCTGCTCCTCTGCCTGCTCCTGGCCCGGGCCCTGCGCTTCCCGGACTATTCCTACGTGCTGGAGGAAGAGGAGGAGGACGAGGAGCCCCTGGACTACAAGGACCCCTGCAAAGCCGGTAGGAGCGGGGGGATGCGCGGCGGGGTGCGGGGGGCGCACAAAGGGGAGCGCGGGGGGGCCGCGGGACGGCGAGTGCGGGAATGAGCGTGGGTGAGCGTGTGAGGGTGCCCCGCACACGCTTCGGGGCTCTGCGCGGCCGAACTTGGCTCCTCCGCCCCGGGCCCGGGGAGTCCCGGCTGCCGGGGGCTGCGGGGGAGCGGAGCAGCAGCGGCCGGTCCCGCTCCGGGATGTACTCAGGGCAGGGGGGGGCTGGCCCGGCACCCCGCTTTCCCTCCCCGGCCTTGGCTGCACCGGCAGCTGTCAAAAGCCGCGGGGAGCCCCCAGCCCCCCCATCGCAGCCCCCCTCTCCATCCCATCCCAGCGCAGAGCCCGGCTCGCCCTGCACCCCCATGCCACGCTCTGAACCCGCACTCGGCACCCCTCGGCTCTCCCCGCTCCCCCAGCCCGCGGCCAAAGCTCGACCCCCCCCCACCGGGACCCCCGGGAGGGGCTGCAGGGGCTGGGGGTGTCCCTCTGTGCCGGGACGGGGGGCTCGGAGCTGCTCCCCAACTTTTGGAAGGGCTGGGAACAATCCGGGTGCTGCGGGGGGCACATCCCAGCGCGGCTGGAAGGATGGGGGGGGGGGGGGGGGGAAACTGAGGCACGGGAGGGCCGTGCGGGGCAGAGCCCGAGGGCCGGGGTCTGGCGGGGTCCGCGGGGGGATCACGTTTCTGTGTGCTGGCATTGTCTGCGCTGCGAGGCGGCTGTTGATATAACTCTGTCTACACGAGGGCTTTTTTCTGGCCAAAAATCCTTCCCTTCCTGCCCTCCCGGGCTGAAACAGCAAGGCTTGCAAAACCGTCCGGGCAGAGCCGGCTGCAGCCTTCCCTCCTCTGCGCTTCCTCCAGCTGAGCGAGGCTTCACCCGCCTTAATCAGCGCTGGCCCCGCTCCTGCGCGCACCCCGAGACCCCCCCTCAGCTCCCGGGGCCGCCTGTTGCCCCCTCCCCATTCCCGTCCTGCTTTTAGGGGATCCTGATGGGGTTTAATTTAATTACGGGAGCTTTTCCTCCGCAGCCGGGGGTGGGGTGGGGGGGATCAGGCCCTGCCACGCGTGGAGCCAGCCGGGGATTCACCCTCCCTTGGCCCCACAGCACCGAGGTGGTGAAATTCAGTTTTCCGGCAGCCAGAACCCCCTGGCATCCTCCTGACCCTCCCCCCCCCGAACCCCCATGGTTCAGTTTTGGGGTGTTGAGACCCCTGAACCCCGAGCTCCGGGCAGTGCCAGAAACAGCCAAGCACCGAAATTTTGGGAGGGAAAGCACCGGGAGAGGGATTTGTGTTCCCGATGCCAGAGGTATCCTGAGGCCAGCGGCGGCTCGCCGGCCACCCCGGGGATGCCACCCGCCTGCCAGCGGAAGGGGAAGAGCCTCCCGAGGCTGCCAAAACGGGAAACCGCCGGGAGATGCAGCCCCCGGGCGGGCAGGGAGGAAGGAACCGGCCGCGGCCCCGCTTTCCCTTCAGCCGCGCAGCGCGGGCGGGTCTCGGTGGCCGGGAGCAGCCGCCGGGTCAGCTCCGGGTCGGATCTCCGGTTGGGAAAGGGGCTGGAATCGCTGCCAGCACCCCCGGCTGTGCCGGGAGAGCGGCCCCAGGGCTCGCTCTGGCTCGTCCCGGTGGAGCCAGGGGGTGCTGAGCACTTTGGTGATGGGAGCCGGGACCCCCTGGGTGCCCCCAGCGCCTGGAGGGGTGGGATGGAGCCCGTCCTGTACCCTGGGCCAGCTCCACATCAGCATTTTGGGGGGCTTGGCTAAACTGGGGGGGGGAGCTGAAACCCCCCTGCCCAGCATCCCATCACCCCGGTCCGTGGGAGAGGGATATGAGGGTGCAGAGCCCCCCCAAAGTGGGCGTTTGGGGGGATCTTCTCATCCCATCACCCTGATCCGTGGGGATGCAAATGGGCATTTTGGGGGGGATCTTCTCTCCCAAACTCCATGGGGAGCTCAGCTTCACCTGCATGGCAGAGCCACGGGGCACACGGATGGGGTCGGGGGTCTGAGCCCCCTTTTTGGGGTGCAGGAACTCCCCAGCCGTGCCTGGAGCTCTCCAGCCAGCAGGATTTCACCTAGATTCCACTTCCCAGGCGTAGCCAGCCCAGGCTACTGCTCGCAGTCACACTTGTCAAGCTGCCCAAAAATATTTTCCAGCCGTTATATGTCACTTATTCATGCAGGGTAAAAAATCCACCCGCGGAGCCGGGGCCGGCGGGAGGCCTGAGCTCCAGGGCTGGGCAAACCTTGGAAATCCCAGGCCCATCCCGGGATCTGCTTTATCTTTGTGTAATCACCCGTTCGGAGCGGCGGCATCCTCCGCCGGGGGCCCGGGGTGCCAGGGAGGGCGGGGGGCTGGCTGCTCGGGGGGGTCAATGCTCTGGGGTCGCTGCTCGGGGGGCTGGCTCCTCGGGGGGCTGGCTGCTCTGGGGGTCGCTGCTCTGGGGGTCGCTGCTCGGGGGGCTCGCTGCTCGCTGCCCTCCCTTCCCCGGCTCCTGGGAAACACCTCGGCCGCTGATTCACGCCGGCGGGTCGTGCCCAGGGGGGAGACGGCGCTTCCTGAGGCTTTATCCGCCGCCGAGCCGGGGCTGGGAAACACATGGCCGGGAGGGACGGGGCGGCCCCGGGGAGACCCGGGGAGAACAAAGCAGCCGGGAGGGGATGCGGGGAGAGGAGGGAGAATGCCTCGCCCTGGGGTTTCCCCAATTTTTTTTTTCCTCCGGGAAGGGTGTTTTCCGGGCAACAACGTGTCCTCCTGGCGGCCTGTGGCTTTGCTGAGGATTTTTGATGTCTGGAGGAAAAAAAGCTTCAGCCGTGGGAAGGGGAGGTCCCGCTGATCACCTGGGGCTGCGGGAGGGCTCTGCCGGCAGGCTCTGCGCGGCAAACCGCGTGGGGAAGGCAGCGGGAGCATCCCCAGGGCAGGAGGGGTCAGCAGGGAGCCGGGAGCATCCCCAGCCTCGGGAGGGGTCAGCAGGGAGCCGGGAGCATCCCGAGCCTCGGGAGGGGTCAGCAGGGAGCCGGGAGCATCCCGAGGGCAGGAGGTTCAGCAGGGAGCCAGGAGCAGCCTCGGGAAGGGGTTAAGGTGTGCTGGGACTGTGTCGGGGGCACTGTGGGGACAGGAGGCACAGCACGGGGGATGTTTGCAGCCTGAGCCCTGGGGAGGATGCCCAGAGCTCTGGGAGCTCCTGGGAGCCGCTGTCCCTTGGCAGGGCCCGAGACAGAGACAGCAGAGCCCGGGATGCCCCGCGGGTGTGGCGTTGGTGTCAGCCGTGTCTCCACTCCCTGCTCCCGCTGCCACCAGGCTCCTCTCCAAAGTGACAACAGCCCCCCCGGCATCTCCTTGGCAGAGCAATTCCCAAATATTTTCCTTTCCAGCAGCTCTCCCTTGCTGGGGACTGGTGCTGTTGGCCCGGGCTGTGTTTTCCTCGGTGACCTGGCTTTGGAGAGGGGATGCGGGGAGACCTCGCTCCCTGCACGGGGCTCCTCCCATCCCGGGGCTCCGGCGTGCCTCAGCTTTGGCATCCTCCTCACCGAGCCCTGGAGGAGGCTCTTTCCTCCCTTTGCTGTCACGGAAGAGGAGCAGAAGGAAAACGCTTCCCTGCAGCGATCCAACAGTCCCTCCCACTCCCAGCCTGCCCCCATGGACATTTCCTGCCCCTGGGATCTCTTTGCAGCCCGGGATGTTTATTAGAGGCTCCACGGTGCTGGTTTCATCACCTGGAGCAGGCAGAGGGCTTGGAGCCTGAATGCTGCTGCCCAGGGCTGGGGAGGGAATTTGGCTCTGGGTGCTCAGGGAAGCGTTGGCGGGGAGAGGATGAGCCTTGCACCAGAGGGAATTCGGGATCGGGATCATCCCTCCCTCCTCCTGGGATGTCGTGTTTGAGCCTCTCCGCCTTCCCCAGCTGCTGCACGCCCCATGCCAGGTGCTGGCACTGCCCTGGGTCTCCCAAAAACACCGGCAGGGACAAGGATGCTCCAGGAGGAGGGGCCGTGCCTCAGTTTCCCCACCGGCTGCTCAGGGGGCCGTGATCTGGCCTGGCTCCCAGCCCGGCCTCCCAGGCTTGAATTCCTGCTTTGTGCCTGCCGTGCTGCTCGGAAGGTGCTCTGGGAAAGCAAATATTCCTCTCCCCGGCCTTTCCAGCCTGGCTGCTGCTCTGTCCTGCGAGGGGCACCGGGAGAGGGGGACGGGACAGGACAGGACAGGGCAGGGCAGGGGCTGCCTCCCCTCCCTGGGGGTCTCCCCGGGCCGCTGCGGGCACCCAGCTGCTCCCCCCACCCCCAAGCCCCCGGGATGCTCCATCCTCCCTCCTCCCCGAGCTCTGAGGGCAGGGCAGGCGCCGGGGTCGGTCGGGGGGGGTCCCCCCAATGCAGAGGGGTCCCCCCCAATGCAGAGGGGTCCCCTCTGGCCGGGCCGCGGCCCCGGCGTGTTTTGCCGCGCAGCTGGGCCGGCGTGCGGGGGCGAGGGGCGGTGCGCCGAGCATTCCTCACATATTTAAGGGCTCCGGGAGCCAGTGGGATGCTGCTGCGGCTGCTCCGCGCGGAGTTGCAGCCCGGCAGCTCGGCTGGGGCCGGGGTGCATCGATTTCAGCTCTCGCTCCCATCCCGCTCCCGGCTGGGGCAGAGCAGCTCAATCCCTGCCTCCTTCCACATCCCAAACCCTGCCTGCACCGGGAGGGATGCTCAGGATTCCCACGAGGGCTTGGAATGGCTGGGATGGAGCTGCTGAACCACTGAGGGAATGCTGGGCTGGGCAGAGCCTGCCCCGTGCCCTTTGAGGGCTCCTGGGACTCACACAGGGGTGAAAATCCCTCTGCTCCTGCCCCTTCGAGCACCTGTGGGACCTGCACAAGGGGGAGGATCTTCCCACCTGCTGCCCTTGGTGGGATCTGGGCAGGGGTGAGAGTCCCTCCTGCCTGGTGTCCTTCAAGGAATGGTGACACCCACACCAGGATGAGGGTCTTTCCCACCCTTGGGTGGGATCTTGGCAGGGATGAGACACCCACACGAGGTTGAGGGTCTTCCCCACCCTTGGGTGGGATCTTGGCAGGGGTGTGGGTCCCCCTGCCCTGCACCGCGCACGGGGCCTGCTGTGCCCCAGCCTGACCTGAAATCTGATCCCGCGCTCTTTATCTGCTGCCCGCCCTGCCAAGGCTTCCCCGCGGCTCTGTTTGCTTTTCCCGGCTCACCAGAACATCGCGGTCGCGCCCCGGCCTCTTCCCACCGCTTTTTTATCACATTTTTCCTGCAGAGCGGTTCCCAGCCTTGGTGAGGCCCGAGATCGGGCTCATCCCAAAATCCCAGCGATCAGGCTCATCCCAAAAGCCGTGCTCACCTTGCCCGGGGTGGGGAGCGATGCTGAGCTCCTGCATCCCCCGCAGGGAGGGGAGGGACCCTCCAGGGGGATCCACGGAGCCCTGAGAGGGCGGGAGGTGCCTGTGGGGTGGGGATGGGGTGCTGAGGGCTTTGGCTCGGGTCCGAATGAAAAAACCTTGTTTGTCTACAGCTTCAGCCCCCGGGGTTACGTCACCGTTCCAAGAACCCGAAAGAAAACACAGCACAAAAAGTCAAACAACAGAGGAGGGCTGAGCTATCTCCCGGCTGTGGAGGGGGAAGAGGTGTGGGAGCAGCTCCCAAAGGGGGGCTGTGTTCTGGGGGCTGGCAGGGATGGAGCTGGGACGATCCCCCCTCGCCCCTTCACTCCTGACTGCTCTGTGCCCCACGCACGGCCTTGGAGCTGCTGTCCTGCTGGCACCGCATCCTCCCCCAGCCCTGCGTCCTCCCCCAGCCCTGCGTCCTCCCCCAGCCCTGCGTCCTCCCCCTGGCACGCATCCTCCCTCTGGCACCGCCGTGGCTCGGACCTTGCCCCCAGGGCCTCTGTGACCGAGCAGAGAGCAGCCCCTGTGGCACAGCCCGCGAGCTGGAAACAGCCCAGGGACACCAGGACACCCCCAGGGACAGCTGGGGCCCTGTGTCCCCTGCTTTGGGGTGTCTCGGGCACTGTGACCTGGCGGGGTGAGGGGGTGGGCTGCAGGGAGGGGCTGCTGGGGCTGGGACCCCTCGGGGGTTGATTCCCCTTGTTCCAACCTGTGCTGTGCCCAGGACAGGGCTGGGACCTCTGCTGCCAAGAGACCCCCACAGTTTGCAGAGGGTCCCCCTCCCTTGCAGGGGCTCCCCCTCACTTGCAGAGGGTCCCCCTCCCTTGCAGGGGCTCCCCCTCCCTTGCAGGGGCTCCCTCTCACTTGCAGGGGGTCCCCTTTGCTTGCAGGGCGTCTCCTCCACCTCTCCCACATGAACAGGGAAGGGACAATGGCAGCAGCGTGGCAGTGTCCCCAGTGAAGCCCCTTGGGGGCTTTAACAGCGTCTGGGGGCTTTTGGTGAGCAGAGAGCCCCCCAAAGTCCCCCACGTGTCGCCTCATGCCACGGGTGCACCGGCAGCGAGTGGGAGGAGGACGTGACCGAAGCCCAAAGCAACCTGGAAGTTTCTCAATCCCACACTCTGGGCTTGGCCCCGACGTGTCCGTGCAGGGATCGCTGCCGGGGCACCCCCGTGGCCCCGCTCGTCCCTCCAGGAGCCACCACCCACCAACCCCCGTGGCCTGGGGGGCTTCTGGGGGAGCCCAGCTGCCTCAAACCCCCGGGAAAAGCAGCCCCCCATCCCCAGGCCGGCCTGCCCGGCTCTCTCATGTCTCCCAAATCCCTCACATATGGTTTCTATATCACTTGGCTCTGCCGGTGCTTGCTGGGCTGTAAGCGAGCTTACTTTCCCTTGTCTTTCCATGCAGCTCTTGGCACGGGACGCTGGTCCCTCTCCCCGGCCCTGGTCCCCGTTCGGACACGTCTCTCCCAGTCCCGGGGAGGGTGTGGGGAGGCCGGGGCCGGCTCCTGCCTCTGCTCTGCCCTCAAATTGCAGCCTGGCGCTGCCAGCCGCAGGTCGCTGCCAGGGGAGGTGCCGGCCTCGGCTTGTTTGCTCGTCCCTCGGCGCTGCCGCAGGTCTGCTCTCCACCCCGCAGCTTCCCCCAGCGGTCAGTGCTGGGGACAGCCCCAAAACGTGGCTCTTTCACCCCAAAGTGCTCCACGCTGCCGCTGGAGCGAGGTTTGGGCTCGGGGCCATGGAATCCAGCCTGCTCCTCTGATCCCATGGCTGCTCCTCTCACCCCGTGCCGGCTTTCTGGACCTCTCAGGGTTATCCTAATTGTCCCGCCTTGCCTTCATAATTAGTGGCTCTTTTGGGATCCATTTGCTAAGTGCTTGGAGCACGACCTTGGCTCCGCTCGCCCTCATCCCCCGGGCTGCTCCGGCCGCCCCATCCCCACCACTCCCAAGAGAAGGCAGATCCAGGGGGATCCAGGCACCCTCTGCTCCCCCCAGGCGCCCCCAAAACCGGTGAGGAACCCCGCTCCCACCGCAGTCCACTGCACCCCACTGGGCCCCCTCCCTGACCCCAGCCCGCCCCGGCGTTGCCGCGGTTGCAGCCGCGTCCCCGGGGCTCGGGGCCGGCCAAGCGCCGGGAGCCGCGCGTGTCCCGCGGCCCGGAGCCACGGAGGGGCCGCGGAACGGAGGACAGAGAGGAGGAGGAGCGGAGGAAGGGTTACGTGCAGGGTCACGTCCCCCAGCCCCGTGATGCTGAAGCGTCGCTGCCCCCCCGGGGCTGGAGGGAGGGTCCCGGCCCCGGCAGACGGCCGGCTCCGCTCCTGCGGGCGCTGGGCGCAGCGGGAGCTTCCCGGCCCATATGGCTCCGCTCGGCGCTGGCAGATGACTCAGAGGTCGCTGGCTGGAGCATCCTGGGGCTGTCGGAGCTCGCAGCGGGCTGGGGGGGCACAGCCGGGCAGGAAGGGGGTGCTAAAGCCGGCAAAAGTTGGGGGGGAAAGGCAGTTTTGCAACACAAATAATAGAAGCCCTGAGAAGTGATGGATGGGCTTTATGCGATCCAGATGTGAGAGCAGGGCTGGCTCCAGCTGCTGGGGAGTGGGGGAGCCCGGCCAGCACCACGCTCAGCTGAAGGAGAGAGAGAGGAGGAGGAGGGGGAGGAAGGGTTTGCCTTCATCTTCGGGGCTTGCCAGGTGTGGAGGGGCTGGGAAGAGGCACCCGATGGGATTTGGGATCCACAAAGGAGGCCTCACCCCTCCTCTTCCCCTCCCAGCCGCCTTCCTGGGTGACATCGCCCTGGACGAGGAGGACCTGCAGCTCTTCCAGGTGGACCGGGTGGTGGACCTTGCACGTCACACCATCACCCGCCTGCCCTCCAACTCCTCAGGTACCGCTGTGCCCCAATGCCCCCTGCCCGCCTGTCTCCCCGGGGAGACGCTGACACCCCCATCCCCGCAGGCAGCAACGCCACCAGCCCCCGGCCGGGCCACCCTCGGCGCCACCGGGGGCGGCAGCGGGGCCGGAGCCGCCGCGCCGCCACATCCCGGCCGGAGCGGGTGTGGCCGGACGGGGTCATCCCCTACGTCATCAGCGGCAACTTCAGCGGTGAGTGACACCAGCAGGGGGGTGTCCTGCCCCGCCGTGCCTCAGTTTCCCCGCCGGGCTGACCCCCCACGCCGCCCCTCCACAGGCAGCCAGCGAGCCATCTTCCGGCAGGCCATGCGGCACTGGGAGAAGCACACCTGCGTCACCTTCCTGGAGCGCAACGACGAGGACAGCTACATCGTGTTCACCTACCGCCCCTGTGGGTGCGTCCAGGGCCGCTGCAGCGCCTGTCACGGGGGTTTGGGGGTTGGTTTTGTGGGGGGACGCATCTGTTTGGGGTTCAGGAGGGGCTGGAGCTCGGCGCTTGCCGCCGGGGGTTGAGGTCGTGGCGCGGCACCAGCCCGGGCTTGCAGCGGGGCTGATGCCAAAGGAAACAGGGTTTGGACGAGCTCAGCGTCTTCACGCGCCGGGGCACGGCCCTGGCCAGGCAGATGGAGCTTAGGAGAAGGATTTCCCCTGGGATGGGAGCCCTGGAGTGGGTGCAAACCCCGAGCCCGGGTCCAGAGCACGGGGCTGGAGCGGCTCAGGGGCAAGGAGGGTGCAGGGAGCTGGGTGGGCACCCGTGGGAGCAGGATTTGGGGCTGGTGCAGCCATGCCAAGCCGTGCTGAGCCAGCCCGTGCCAGCAGCTGAGCTCTCCCAGTTTCCAGGCAGAGCTGAGGCTCAAGTTCCTCACCTGGGCAGGATGCCTGAAGTTCCTCTATCAGGGATGGTCCCAAAGTTTTGTGGGACCCCTGCCCTGGCACTCCTGGCTGGGGAACACCACAGCCCCCCCAGAGAGCCGGGGATCACCTGGTTCCCCCCCGCCAGGTGCTGTTCCTACGTGGGCCGCCGGGGAGGGGGACCCCAGGCCATCTCCATCGGCAAAAACTGTGACAAATTCGGCATCGTGGTGCACGAGCTGGGCCACGTCATCGGCTTCTGGCACGAGCACACGCGTCCTGACCGGGATGACCACGTCTCCATCATCCGGGAGAACATCCAGCCAGGTGGGGATGAGCTTCCTCCTCCTCCTCCTCCTCCTCCTCCTCCTCCTGCTCTTCATCCCTGCCCTGCGGTGCTGCCGAAGTTGGGGTCCCCCTGAGAGTGTCCCCGTCCTGCCCCCCACAGGGCAGGAATACAACTTCCTGAAGATGGAGCCGGAGGAGGTGGAGTCGCTGGGGGAGACCTACGACTTTGACAGCATCATGCACTACGCCAGGAACACCTTCTCCAGGTACAGCCAGGGGTGTCCCCTCGTGTCCCCTCCCCTCCTGGGGACACTGGCACGGTGTCCCCAGCCCCCGAGGATGGTTACAGCTCTGGATAGAGTTCATTCCCTCAATGAAAGCTCTCCATTGACATTCTGGGCTGGATGAAACCCCTCCGAGTCCCTTTCCAGAGCAGGGAATCGCCGTCCCCGCGGTCACCTCCGCTGGGGACACTTCCCCGCTGACTCACCGGCCCGCAGGCTTTAATTAGCCGGGCTGCTTTTAATTAGCCAGGCTGTTTTTAGCATCCTTCCCCGGTAGCGGTAGCGGAGGGGAGGAGAGGCCGCAGGGCCGGTGATTCCCACCCTCCCCATTCCCCCTTTCCTGCCCCAGGGGCATTTTCCTCGACACAATCCTGCCCAAATACGACGTCAACGGCGTCCGTCCCGCCATCGGCCAGAGGACACGGCTCAGCAAAGGGGACATCGCCCAGGCCCGCAAGCTCTACCGCTGCCCAGGTGAGTGTCACTGCCCCCCGGGCACAGAGAGGCTGAGGGAGCACCCCGGGGTTGTATTTCCCAGGAGACATTTGGCTTCGCCCCAAATCTTGGCAGAAGGGGCGTCATCCTGGATGGATTCGCTGTTTCCAGTGGTTTTGGGGTCCTAAAGAGTGTTCAAGGTGCATTCCTCCACCCACGGCACTTTGGGGGTGTGAGCAGGATCTGCCTGTGTGAGGCTGTCCTCAGCTGCCCTCCCTTCCCACTCCTCTGAGAAAAGAGCATCTCCCCAGAGCGTTGCCCCAAAAAAATCCTCTCCAGAGCATCTTCTAAGAACAGCCCTCAAAAGAGCATCCTTCAAAAACATCTCCCAAAAAAACATCCCCCAAAGAGCATCCTCCAAGAACATCCCGCAGGAGCATCCCCCAAAGAAATCCCCAAAGAGCATCCTCCAAAGAAATCCCCAAAGAGCATCCTCCAAGAACATGGCCCAAGAGCATTCCCAAAAAAAAAAAACCCAAAAACCTCCAAGAGCATCCTCCAAAGAGCATCCCTCAAAAAAACATCTCCCAAAAAATTCTACAAAGAGCATCCCCCCAGAGGATCTTCCAAGATCATCCCTCCAAGAGCATCCCCCTAAAAAATCCTCCAAAGAGCATCCTCTGAGAGCAGAGCACCCCCTGAGAGCATCCTCGGACCCCACAAGCACCCTTGGAGAGCGAAGCCTCCTCGGAGCATCCTCCCAGAGCCTCCTCCATCCCACCCCTGCACCCTGAGGGGTTTGGATGAGGTGGGATGGGACATCCTCATCCTATCAGAGCCCACAACCCCCCCCCGGGGCTGGAGCAGATCGTGACCAGCTCGCTGTTGTCACCCTGAAGGGCTCTCCGGGACTGTCACCGGGAGGGGTGGCATTGTCCCAGGCACGGGGAGGGGGCGGCTGGCACGAGTCCCCCGACAGCAGGCACGTGCTCCCCGGCTCTGCTGGCAACATCTGCAAGGAGTTTGGCTCCCGCACGCTGCCGCTTAATTCCAGCAACTAATTAGCAGCCTGGAAGAGGGACGCCTTTGTCAGGGGCCCCACGGCCGTGCCGCCTTCGGGGGAGCAGGAAAAGTGATTAGTTTGGAGCGAGGGAAAGCAAAAAAAACCCAGGAGAAGCCCCCCCGAAAAAGCTCCTTTGGATCACAACTTTCCCTTTCTTTTGTTTCCACGTAAAGCAAGGAGGGGAAAAAAGGCAGCCAGCCCAGATTTGAAAAGGTTTTTTTTGCACCGTTTCACCTTTCATCTGGTGCCCCCCCGCTCCGAGCGGCGGGGTGGGGAGGGGGCGGTCGCTTTGTCGCCCCCCCCCCGAGAGAGGAGCTCGATGTGCCGCGGTCATGTGGCTTCCAGATGGCAGCGCTGGGCCGGCTCCAGCCGCGGCTGCACAAACCTGCCCGGAGCGCGGGCGGTGAGCCGGGCCCCGCGGCGTGGCGCGGCTCGGGGGGGCCGCCAGCGCTGCTGCCCCCCGGCCGGGCCGCTGGAGGGGTGCCACGGAGCCGGGAGTCGCTGCAGGGAGGATTTTGCAGGGTTTTTTTTTTTGTGAGTTTGGGTGGGAAAAGGGTGCTGGGGGTGGGGGTGAATGAGGTGATGCTCGTCCTGCTGATGGGGGTTTTAGCTGGGGGGTGTGAACCCCGCTTTTGTCCCTTCACAGCCTGTGGGGAGACACTCCAGGACAGCCAGGGCAACTTCTCCTCCCCGGAATTCCCCAATGGATACTCTGCCCACATGCACTGCGTCTGGAGGATCTCGGTCACCCCCGGAGAGAAGGTACTGGCTGCTGGGGTGGAGGCTCCCACGCTCTCCTGGCCCTCCTCTCCCTCTTCCCACCCTGCTTTTGGGGTGTTCTGAACCCCCTTGTGGGGTGGGATGCTCCGGGCAGAGCAGGTCTGGGTCCCAGCAGCTTCCCCCTGGCTCCCAGCTGATGGGGTTGGGGGGAGCTGACCCCACACTCTCCCTGCTCCTTCCCAACCTCAGATCATCCTGAATTTCACCACCCTGGACCTGTACCGAAGCCGGCTGTGCTGGTACGACTACGTGGAGGTGAGAGACGGGTTCTGGAGAAAGGCCACGCTGCGAGGTAACAACCCGGGGCCTCCTGCCCGCTCCTCCTGCCCGCCGGGGCCGGCAGCGGGGCCGGGGGGTTCCCTCCCCTCCCTCCTCCCTCCCTCCCTGCCTGCCCCATAGCTCAGAGTCCCCAGAGGGGTTATTGGGGTGAACGGAGCTCCCAGTTTAGCCCACACCAGTGAAACCAGTCTGGATGATCCAGCTGGCTGGCACATCTCTCCCCAGGGAGTGCCAGTGTCCCGGTCCCACCCCGAGGAGCTGGATGTTCCCCAGGGAGATTCCAGAGTCCTCATCCCAGCCCTGTGATGTTCCCCAAGAGATGCCAGTGTCCCGGTCCCACCCTGAGGAGCTGGATGTTCCCCAGGGAGATTCCAGTGTCCTCATCCCAGCCCTGTGATGTTCCCCAAGAGATGCCAGTGTCCCGGTCCCACCCCGAGGAGCTGGATGTTCCCCAGGGAGATTCCGGGATCCCAGTCCCGTCCCCATGGACTGGGCATTCCCTAAATCCCAGCTGCAATCAGCAGTTTAAGTGATTAAGTGACAGAAAAGCTGGAGGGGAGTGGGGGGGAGAGGTGGAGGGAGGAGCAGCATTTGGCTTTAGGCTGGAGAGGGGCATCAGAGGGACCAGGAGGAAGTGGTGGTGAGGAAGAGGAGGTGGTGAGGGGGAAGAGGAGGTGGTGATGAAGAGAAGGAGGCTGTGAGGGAGAGGAGGTAGCAGTGAGGAAAAGGAGGTGGTGAAGAGGAAGAGGAGGTGGCAATGAGGAAGAGGAGGTGGTGAGGAGGAAGAGAAGGTCATGAGAAGGAAGAGGAGGTCATGGTAAGGTAGGCAAAGTGGTAGAGAGGAAGAAGAGGTGATGATGAGAAAGAAGAGAGGGCAAGGAAGAGAAGGTGGCAGTGAGGAAGAGGAGATGGTGATGAGGAGGAGATGATGAAGAGGAGATGATGATGAAGAGGAGATGGTGATGAAGAGGAGATGGTGATGAAGAGGTGGTGAGGAGGAAAAAGGTGGTGGTGAGGAAGAGGACATGGTGAGGAGTAAGAGGTGGCAGTGAGGAAGAGGAGGTGGCAGTGAGGACGAGGAGGTGGCGGTGAGGACGAGGAGGTGGCGGTGAGGAAGAGGAGGTGGAAGTGAGGGAGAGGAAGTGGTGAGGAAGAGGAGGTGGTGATGAGGACCAGGAGGTGGCGGTGAGGAAGAGGAGGGTTCCAGCACGGCAGCCCAGCACGCCTTCCTCCCCAGGCAGGTTCTGCGGGAACAAGCTGCCCGAGCCCATCGTCTCCACCGACAGCCGCCTCTGGGTGGAGTTCCGGAGCAGCAGCAACTGGGTGGGCAAAGGTTTCTTCGCCGTCTACGAAGGTAGGGGGGAGCGGCGGGGCCCAGGGGGGGGCGTGGGGCCCGGGGGGGCTCAGGCTGCTGCTCCTCCCTTCCAGCCATCTGCGGGGGGGACGTGAAGAAGGACAACGGCCACATCCAGTCCCCCAACTACCCCGATGACTATCGGCCCAGCAAGGTGTGCGTCTGGAAAATCACCGTGTCCGAGGGCTACCACGTGGGACTGACCTTCCAGTCCTTCGAGGTGGGTCAGCGTCCCCCCGAGGATGGGCAGGGGTCGTCTCCTCATCCCAGGGTTCCCTCAGGATGGGCTGGGGGCTGCTGCATCCCTCGGCACCGCCTCTGTGATGCCTTGGAAGGGCTGAGGTGGAACAGAGACTGGACAGAGCTGGAGAATAAAGAGATTTATTGAAAGACCTTAGGCAGGACAAGAGCCTGGCCAGGGCTACACAAAAGGTGGACCCTAAATGGTCACAAAATGGACAAAAAATGGACACAAAATTGACCCCCGGTCACGAGGCCTCACATTTTTATAAGTTTTTGGTCCATTTTCATATTGGGGTTTAATTGTCCAATTACAGCTTCAGGTTCTGAGGTCCTGTCTTTCTTGTTCCTCCCTTCAGCCACCCTTGTTTGTGCTTTGGGGCTGAAAGTTGTAACAGTTGTCCTTGGTGTCCAGCAGGAAAGGATTTGTTTTGTCTCCCTACTCTGTGAAGAAAGCACTTGATAGCACTAGCACTTAATCTGAGGCTCAAACCTGCAGCCCTGGGCAGCACAGAATCTGAAAAACAAGAAAGCTCAAACTTAAGGCATCATTTCCCCCCTCAGTTTCTCCACACAACAGGGGCAGGGAGGGTTTAGGGGTGCTGGGACAAAACCATCTCTGTTCTACCAAGATCGAGCGTCACGACAGCTGCGCCTACGACTACCTGGAGATCCGGGATGGGAGCAGCGACTCCAGCAGCCTCATCGGCCGCTACTGCGGCTACGACAAACCCGACGACATCAAGAGCACCTCCAACAAGCTCTGGATGAAATTCGTCTCTGACGGCTCCATCAACAAGGCCGGGTTCGCCGTCAACTTCTTCAAAGGTTTGGGGGGTGCTCCGGGGGGTGCTGGGGGTGGTCTCGGCCCCCCCTGGGTGCTCACCCCACCCCTGCCCTGCCCAGAGATGGATGAGTGCTCCCGCCCCAACAACGGCGGCTGCGAGCAGCGCTGCGTCAACACCCTGGGCAGCTACAAGTGTGCCTGTGACCCTGGCTACGAGCTGGCATCCGACAAGCGCCGCTGCGAGGGTGAGCGTCCCCTGAGACCCCCCAAAAACCCCCCACCCCGTGCCCCTCGTGGCGTCCCCAACCCTGTGGAGGTGACGGGCGCTGGTCCCGCCCTGCAGCCGCCTGTGGAGGTTTCCTCACCAAGCTCAACGGCTCCATCACCAGCCCGGGGTGGCCCAAGGAGTATCCCCCCAACAAGAACTGCATCTGGCAGCTGGTGGCACCCACCCAGTACCGCATCTCCCTCCAGTTCGACTTCTTCGAGACCGAGGGCAACGATGTGAGCCGGGAGGAGCAGCCCCTCTCTGTGCCACGTGTCGCCACCGACGCTGCTGGTGGCCCCTGAGGTGGCCCCGCCGTGTCCCCAGCCCCGTGTCACCCCCCTCAGGTGTGCAAATACGACTTTGTGGAGGTGCGCAGCGGGCTCACGGCTGACTCCAAGCTGCACGGGAAGTTCTGCGGCGCCGAGAAGCCCGAGGTCATCACCTCCCAGTACAACAACATGAGGATCGAGTTCAAGTCTGACAACACCGTCTCCAAGAAGGGCTTCAAAGCCCATTTCTTCTCAGGTAGAGCTGCCCGGCCCCAGCACGGGCGTCCCCTGCCCCCCCTCACCCAGCCAGCCCCCCCTGCGCCCCCAAACCGCCGCTAACGCTCCCCTCGCCCGCCGGGGGTGCAGCCCCCGCTCCCAAAGCCCTCCAGCCACAACCAGCCCGGCTGGCAGCACATTTTGGGGAGGTTTTCTCCTCTTTTGGGGGACAATTGGCTCCTGTTTCAGAGGTGGGGGTCCCCAAATAGCCGGGGGATGCTGGGGTCCATCTGGGGACAGGGATGTGCTCGGCCCCGGGTGCTGCACCCCTCGGGTGGCATTACCAGGGTGGGGGGACGGTGACACCCCGCTCTGCTGCTGCTGCTCCCCGCTCTGCTGCACGGCACCGGCTCCCTCCTCATCCCGGCGTCAGCATCCGGCCACGCCTGAGCTCCCCGGAGCCATCCCTCCTCCCGAAATCCATCCCCCGCCTCTCCCTGTCTGCCCCGCGGGCCGCTCTCCTCTCCCGGGCCACCCCGCCAGGACACGGTGTCACCTCCGGACGGGTCCCGTGGGTCGGGATGGGGACATGGAGCCGAACGCTGGATGCGGCCGGGGCTGGACCCTGGGCTGGGGCTGCCATGGGGCCCTGGTGCACCGGCCGGTCCCTGGGTGTGGCACGGCGCCCTGGACACCACCCCGGCTCTGAGAGACCCACAGGACCCCCCGGACCCCTCCATGAGCCTCCCGCTGCGTTTTGGCTCTGCCGAGGCCGTTTTTGAGGGGCAGCGCTGCGGGAGCAGCGGGACCGGCATCCCCCGGAGCCGCCGGGGATTTCCCAGAGCGGCGGTGCCCCGCGGGCCGGGGGCCGAGTGTCTTTGCTTTATCTGTTTAATTAAAACCAAGGCGAGTAGGGCGGCCCAGGGGGCCCAGCCGTCGGAGCCGGCACCCTCCACAAAGAGATTCCTTGGGGAAGCCCGGCGGCCGAGCGGGACCACGGGGCAGCCGGGTGAGTCTCCCCCCGAAGCACTTCGGGCTCCTCCCCTCTCCCCTTTTCCCCCTTTTTCCTCATCCCGCTGGGATGTGTGGTGACAGTAGAGCACTAAAGCCTCTCCTCCACCTTCCCCTGCTCAGGTCTCGGGCTTTCCCGGCAGCAGGACCACTCTGGAGGACTCGGCCACAGCGGGGTCCCTCCTCTGGTCCCCCCGGGGTTGCTCCCCAGGGCAAAACCTCTCCCGTGCGGCGCCTTTTTAGCCGCGGAGGGTCCCCGTGCTCCGGACGAGCCCCATCCCTCGGTGCCGCGGGCAGCCTGGCCGTCCGGGCGCCCGTTTTTCCCCGGTGAAGATGTGACCCCTTCCTCCTCCTCCTCCTCCTTCTCCTCCTCCTCCTCCTGGCGGGCCGGGGCTCCGTAAGGATGCGCATTCGGCCCGGGAATCCGCCACGGTGTCGGCATCCAGGTACGTGCCCCCCGCTCTCCGCCGAGCCCCGCCCGGCGCTGGGGGGTCCGCAGCGGGGGGAGAGGCGCTGCCGGGGGCTGCGGGGCGGTGAGCAGCCCGGAGCCGTCGGATGCCCGCGGGGGAGAACGGTGAGCGGTGGCGGCGAGCAAGCTGGTTGGAATAAAGGATTGCTAAAGACACCGACCCGGTGGGCTTCTTTCCGCTGCCAACTCTCTCCTGCTCTTGTCTCGCCCGCCCAGGCTCCCTCCGTCCCGCCAGCTCCCCCCGCGGTGCTGGAGCTGCTCTGAGCCCAGAAGCCCCTTCCCATCCCCAAACGGGCCTTTCCAAGCCTCGCTTCCTCCTCCCTCACACCGAGGAGACGTCAGGTTACAGCCTCCGCTTGAGAGGCGGCCGCGGGGCCGGGGGAGCGGGGCAGGACCCCCCTCGCCGCTGGCTCCAGGAGGGATCCCGGCTCCTCTCCGGCATCGCTGTGAGCTCGGAGCGGGACGCTGAGGGGGGCTGGTGCCCGCTTGCTGCTGGCTTCCCCCCCGCCGCCGCCCACTCCCCAAAACACCGCCCCGTGGGCAGGGGGAGCGAGGGGGCGTGGAGGGGGGGGCTCGGGGAGGGGCTGGCGAGCCCCAATACCGCCGGCAGGGAGCTCGGGCAGGTGGTGGGGAAAAAAAGTCCTGCCAGCTCGGGGTGATCCCAAACCTCTCCACTTCCATTCCGAGCCCAAAGCCCATCCTCATCCTCCCGGAGCCAGCCTCGTGCCCCCTCCTCCTCCTCTTCCTCCCCGCAGAGCCGCTCGCCTCGGCCGCACAGGGGCTCCCGGGGGTCCCCTCGCTGCTGCTTCCCCGGCTGCCGCTCCGCATGCCCCCGCCTCCCCCGCCGCCCCCCGCCCCCCATCGCTCCCCCCCGTCTCTCCCTCTCTCTTTGCAGAGAAGAAGCAGCAGCTGCAGCCCCCGAAATCTCGCCTGCCCGGCCTGAAGTCCCGCATGCAGAAGCGGCCGCGGGGCCCCTCCTGAGCCTCTCCATCCTCTCCGTCTTTCTCAGGAACGCCGCGGCCCCGGAGCCGTGCGGGAGCACGGTGGGACCGAGCCGAGCCGTGCTGCCGGCCCCGGCAGCCTTTTGCTTGACAGAACTGGTTGTTGACCTTATTTTTTATTTTTTTTTTAACTTTTTTTTTTTTTTTTTTTTTTTTTTTTTTTTTGTTTTTTTTTTTTTTTTTTGTGGTTCTAAGCACCCCACCCCTTTGGTTTTGTCATTGACCAGCTGACCTTGTTTTTTGTTTTTTTTCCCCCCCTCCCTGCAATTTTTACCGTGTCTGTGACATTTCCTATCGATGAGTAAAGAGGGACTCCCGCGTCCTGGTCTTTCTTGTGCATCTTTGGTTGTCACTGTGTGTTTTTCTGCCTCCCCCATCCATCCCGGCTGCAGGTAATGGTGGCACCCATGGGTGAGCCCACGGGAGAGGAGGAGCCGCCCCGTCCCCCCCAGGGGCTGGAGCTGGAAGCGGGATGCTGGAGCTGCTTGCTGCTGGCCGGGGGCGCTTGCTTGGCTGGAGGGCAGCAGGGCTGGGGGGCTGTGGGGCCGTGCTGGGATGGAAATTCACCATTCCAGGCTTTCCCAGCCCCCTCAGGCACCCCTCTGCTCTCTCCCAGACAAGGATGAGTGCTCCAAGAACAACGGGGGCTGCCAGCACGAGTGCCTCAACTCCTTCGGCAGCTACGAGTGCCAGTGCCGCAGCGGCTTCGTGCTGCACGACAACAAGCACGACTGCAAGGAAGGTGGGTCCATCCCGGCCCCCCATTCCCACGGGAATCCCCCATCCGTGCATCCGTGACCCTCCTCGCTGTCCCGGCAGCTGGCTGTGACCACAAGGTGACATCGGTCTCGGGGACCATCACCAGCCCCAACTGGCCCGATAAATACCCCAGTAAGAAGGAGTGCACCTGGGCCATCAGCACCACGCCCGGGCACCGCATCAAGCTGGTAGGGGTTGGGGGGGTGCGTGGCACTGGGGTCCCCCTCTGCCAAGGCTCGGCCTCACCCAGAACCTCCTCAGACCTTCTCGGAGCTGGACGTGGAGGCGCAGCAGGAATGCACCTACGACCACCTGGAGATCTTTGATGGGAGGGACGCCAAGGCCCCGGCACTCGGCCGCTTCTGCGGGGCCAAGGAGCCCGAGCCCATCGTCTCCTCGGGCAACAAGATGTTCCTCAAGTTTGTGTCTGATAACTCCATCCAGAAGAAGGGATTCGAGGCCACCCACACCACAGGTACCTCCGTGGGGCTGGGAAATGGGGTTATGGGGTGGGGGCACAGCGGGGGTGCCCCTAAACCCCGGCTCCTCCCGCAGTGTGCGGGGGCCAGGTGCGTGCGGAGGTGAAGACCAAGGACTTGTATTCCCACGCACAATTTGGGGACAACAACTACCCGGGGGGCTCGGACTGCGAGTGGGTGATCATGGCCGAGGAGGGCTTCGGCGTGGAGCTCATCTTCCAGACCTTTGAGATCGAGGAGGAGGCCGACTGCGGATACGACTACATGGAGCTCTTTGACGGCTACGACGGGACGGCCCCACGCCTCGGCCGCTTCTGCGGCTCCGGGGTGAGCTTGGGATGGAGGGGACGTGGGGTGGGGGACGAGGAGAGAGCGTGCAGGGTGATGGGTGAGGCTGAGCCACAGCGGTGCTGAGAAATCCCCTTGGGAATTCGGTCTGGTGTGATGATTCCCACCTGCAATGTGCGCTCGGGCGGGGATGCTCGTGGATGTGAGCACCCCCTGCCTCACCCCCGCAGCCCCCCGAGGAGGTTTACTCGGCCGGAGACTCGGTGATGATCCGCTTCCACTCTGATGACACCATCAACAAGAAGGGTTTCCACCTTCGCTACACCAGCACCAAGTTCCAGGACACGCTGCACACGAGGAAATGAGGGCCGGGGGTCCCGGCCCCGCCGCGGGCAGGGGAGGAGGAGGAGGAGGAGGAGAAAGAGGAGGAGGAGGGCAGGGAGGAGGGCGGGGAGCGCTGCCCCGCACAGACTGCACGGAGGAGGAGCACACAGCCAACCTCAGCACTCAAGACACGCTCGCACGGGGCCCCGGGGCTCGGGCACCCACGGCACGGGGGCACGGAGGGGGGGTCCCCGCTGGCAGCCGCCCACCCCGGTGCTGGGGGGGCCGAGCAGGACCCGCTGCCCTCCCCTGCCCCGGCCAAAGCTCTGAATGTACAAACCAGTAACCGGGAAGAGCCCAACACACACAAGGTGCTGTCTCTCTCTTGTACCCATGAAATAAATACCCTTGTACTTGGAGCGGGGGCAGCCCAGGCCTCTTTGCTTCCAGCCCAGTGAAACGGCATCCAAAATGGGGCTGGACTGGGTGGGAAAGCACCCAGCACCCCGCATGGACCCCAATCCTAAGGGAGGAGCCCCACCCTTGGGGTTCTGATGGAGCAGAGCCGGGAATTCCAACAAAGGAGCAGCCGGACCATCTCCTGTGGTGACAGGAGGGTGACAGATGTGACAGCGGGTCCCGTGATGGGTGGTGGGCTCGGAGCCCTCTGCCCCCCAGGACTCTGCAGGTGGGTTCATCCCCACACTTTTATTTTGAGGTGTCTCAGAGGCAGAAGAGCACCCGCTGTGGGGTGGGTGGGTGCCACGTGCTGCTCCCACCGCATGCTCCAGCGCGTCCCCGCGCCGGCGGTGGCAGATGGCGGGTGGGCTGTGCCACGGCCCCCGCGCCCACCGCGTGCTCCCGCCTGCCTCGACCCCTCCTGCACCCCGTGCTGGCTGCTGGTGCAACGGGGAGCCTCCTCTTCCCTGTTTGTGCCCAGACAGAACCGGGATGGGCAGCGGGGTTTTCATCCGGAGGGGTTTTCAGTCTCCATGGTGAAAAGGGGGTGCGGGGTTTGGGGAACTTTTCAGGGGCAGGATGAGGAGCGACGGCCGTAAACAAAATCCTAACCTCAACACGAGGAAGAACCTCTTTCCGTGAAGGGTGGCAGAGCGCTGGGACTGCCCCAGGGAAGGGTGGAGTCTCCCTCTCTGGCGACATTCCAAACCCACTCGGAGGTGCTCCTGTGGCACCTGATGCAGGTGACCCTGCCCGGACAGGTGGGATGGACCCGGTGATCTCCAGGAAGGCTCTTCCAATCCAAACTTCTCTGAGAGCCGGCCAGGGTCACCTTGTCCCCTCCCAGTCCCACCAGCCCTTCCTCTGAGCTGGGTCGGTGGGGGGGCGGGGTCGGAGCCACTTCTTGGGGTCCCGTGGGGGACAGAGGCGCGTGACACGGCCGGTGGCGACCGCACAGAGTTTATTGAAACACCTCCAGCACAGCACAGGGATGCTCGGGGACGGGGAGCCGGTTGTTGTACAGCGTGCAGGGGGGACACAGAGACGGGGGGCGGGCACCCCGGGGGGGCCGCACGCAAGCGCCATGCTGCCGACGGCTCATGCGGGGGGCGGCGGGTTGGGGGGCACGGGGAGGGGGGGGTTCAGATCCGTTCTCCCCTTCCCCGGCTCCTCCGGCTGCCTCCGGGGGCCGCGGGGCCGGGGATCCGGGCGGTGCAGGATGGCAGAGAGGGAGGGACAGGACACGGTGGCACGCCCAGGGTCCCCCGCTCCACTGCAGCCCCGCGCCGGCAGGAGCGAGGGTCCCTGTTCTAGCACCCCCCGTCCCCGGGAGCGGTTCAAAACCGGGGGGCGCTTCCAACATCTCCCTGAACCCCCCGGAGCGGTCGAGGAGCCCCAGTCCCGGCTGGCAGGGTCGAGGCTCGCTGGGAGCTGCGTGAACCTGGGGCGGGGGGACGCGGGGGACACGGGAGGGGAAGGGGGTCCCGCAGCGGCTGCGCGGAGCAGGGCAGAGCGCGGGGCTCACGCCAGCGAGGATGCTGCTGCTCGGCCAGTCCAGGAGACGAAGGCTTCCTCCCTCGGGGCGCACAGCGGCGCGGGCTCTGCCTCCTTGCTGGGCCGGCATCCCGCCGGCTCCTTCCTCGGGGCACCGCCCGCATCCCCCGAGCCCACCCGCGTTCTCCACCCACCAGCGTCCGTGGGAGAAGCCCCCTCGGCGAGCACCCGTCCCCCCGCCCGGCCCTGCCCGCCTCTGCTGCCTCTTAACGCCCCACGCTGATGTTGCACGTCTTGCAGCTGGGGTCCTTTTTGGCGTTGGCGGTGGAGAGGCTCATGAGCTGGTGGCCGCTGATCTCCCCCAGCACGCCGAGGCTCAGGTCCACCGGCTCCGTGTAAATGACCTCCAGGATGCTGTCCTGGGCGTGGCGGTACACCAGCTCGCCCTCCTCCACACAGCACGTCAGGAACTTGTTGGAGGAAATGTCCAGCTGGGGAAGGCGCTCCCGGCAGAAGAGATCCCCGGAGGAGCCCTTGGGCGCCAGGACCAGCACGACGTAGTGGTAGGCGGTGTACATGCAGTAGAAGTCCGCGAAGTAGAGGTTGGTGTTGGGGTTGAAGAGGCGCTGGGCCGGGATTTGGAAGCGGTACCGGCCGTAGGGCGAGTCCTGGGGGGGCTGCCCGGTGTTGAACTCGGTGTTGCAGCTGAAGAAGATGCCGTGCAGCATCCCGCTGGTGGGCGAGCCGTGGCTCCCGCTGTTGTCCTTCAGCGACGGCTTCATCACGTTCCCGCAGTGCATCCTGCCACGAGGAGGAGGAGGAGGAGGAGGAGGAGGAGGAGGAGGGACACAAAGACAGGCAGAGGCAGGGTCAGGGAATGCGCTCTGGGAGCGGGGAGCGTGGGGAATGGGGCCGGGGGTACCTGACGTGCTGGAAATACTCCTTGTGCTGGTTGCGGTAGAAGACGGAGAAGCGCAGCATGCGGCCGGCGATCAGCTCCGCTTTCTCCTGCAGCTGGGCCAGGTGCTCCTTGGCGTAGTCTGGGGACGGGCACGGGGACATCAGGGCGTCTCCATCCCCCTCCAGCAGCCCTTCCCTGCCCGCAGCTCCCCGCACCTCCTGCCTCCCACTCAGCAGCTGCCGCTCCAACCGGCCCGGCTTGTGCCAGCTCCCGGCATCGCCCCCGTCCTCCTCCGGGCTCCCAGCGCTTCCCCCATTTCCTGGAACTGGCCCCATCCTCTCTCCTGGCTCCTGACATCAATCCCCATCTCCCTCGTGGCTCCCGGCACTGAGCCCCTCCTGCCCCCAGCTCCTGGGATCGTCCCTGTTCTCCCTCCCTGCTCCCCACTCCAGGCATCAGCCCCGTCCTTCCTCTGAGCTCCAGGCATTGCCCTCTGCCCCCTTCCAGCTCCAGGCACCAACCCCATCCTCCCTCCTTGCTCCCAACCCCGGGCATTGCCCCTGTCCTCCTCATCCTCGCGGCTCCCAGCGTCGCCTCCATCCTCCTCGCGGCTCCCGGGATCGTTCCCATCCCCCGTCCCAGCTCCTGACTCCAGGCATCAAATCCCGTCCTCCCTCCTGGCTCCCAGCATCGCCCCCGTCCTCCTCTCAGCTCTCGGCTCCTGGCATCGCCCCCATCCTCCCTCCGGGCTCCCGGGAACGCCCCCACCGTCCCTCCCGGCTCCGGGCCGCCCCGGTCCCGCTCACCCCCGGTGCAGAACTCCACGGTCTCGCTCCAGCCGGACACCAGGTACTCCCCGTCGCTCTGTTTGACCGCCGTCTGCACGGCCACGCTGTACTCGGTGCGGGGGCTCAGGAACCAGTGGCCCCGCACCGTCATGGGCAGCGGCACCGCCTTGGCCACCAGCTTGGTGGGGACATCCTGTGCCGAGCGGGGAGGGTCAGGGGGGACAGCATCCCGCACCCCGCACCCCGCCCTGCACCCCTGCCCGCGCCGCGGGGATGCTGCCGGGTACCACACGCCCCAAAATATCCACTGAGACCCCCCCAAACACCCTGGTGGCACATATCAGTCTGCTCTGTCCCCACAGCGCTGCCCCGTCCCCGTCCCCAAACATGTCCCTGCTGCCATGGGGACACGGGGTCCCCAAGGTGGGGGTGGTCTCGGGGACCCCGCGCTCCCGGTGGCATCTCGCGGTGTCAATAGGCCACGGAGCAGCTCCGCAGTGCAGAGCCGTTTCTGTGGCAACGGCGGATGCTGAAATCGGGAGATAGAGGGGAAAAAAATATCCCACCCCCCCGCCCCCCCACCCCTTATTATTGGGGAGGAGAGAAAAAAATAATGTTAAACATTAAATAGCATCACCGTGGCAACGGCGCTGCTAAAAACGGCCCGAATTAGTGACTCGCAGCGCGGGGAGGGGGAGCAGGAGCAGCTCAGCTCCCCCGCGGGGGCTCAGCGGGGGCCGTCACCCCCCCATCCCCATCCCAGTCCCCTCCGCCAGCGTGTCCCGTCAGGGGAACGACCCAAATTCAGCACGAGAGAAGGCTAAAAGCCAGTTCCTCCCTCCCAGCCCCGTCTCCTCTCCCCGGGCAGGGGGTCCCGCGTCCTCCCCCGGCTCACCCGGTGCTTGAACTTGTTGGAATTCTTGTTCTCCTTCTTGTTGAGGTCGATGAAGTAGTGGGTGACCCTCTCCAGGTCCCCCTTCTCCATAGCCCAGGAGATGCGGAAGGAATCGCAGGTGATGTTGTTGATCTCGATGTTTTTGGGGGTGGAGAGCAGCTCCATGGCCGGAGGGGCTGAGCTCCTGCGGGGCACAGCGCGGGGTTTGGGGGTGCCGAACCCCCTCTCGCTGCCCACGTCGGCAGCTGCCAAGGCCGCCCGCGGCGGAGCAGATGGCACCGGGGTGGAAAAGCGGCCGGGAGCCAGGAATAGGCAGCGCAGGCAGGAGCAGGCAGCGGGACGCCGGGAACAAGCCCGGTCGGGTGCGGGGGCCCCGGCCGCTCCCCCGGGTGCCGCGGGGCCCCGGCGCGACGCCAGCGGGCGTTTCGGGGTTTGCTCAACACCGGGTGGGGAAAGAAAAACAAGGGGAGAGTCGAGGGAGTTGCTGGGAGAGGGGAGGGTTGGACGCAGGCACTGGAAAAGCTGGATCCGCCTTTGCCCCGGCCCGTGCCTCAGTTTCCCTGCGCTCCAGGAAGGCGCTCTGGGGGTGGGCGATGCCGGCCGAGGGGGGGGACACGGAGTCACATCCACGCCACGGGAAGGGAGGGGGGGTTGCTCCGAGGGGGGCTGGAGGAGAGGGTGCCCCCCACCCTTCACCCCGGGTTTGTGCGGGGGCAGCCGTGGCTCCGCGGGGCTGCCACCGCCCCCCCCGTGTGCCCACGGCCACCCACGCCGCGCTCAGCCGTGTGTGCCCCTGTCACTCGGCACCCACGGCCACCCACGGCCACGTGTCGTCCCCCCCCCAGCTGCGCAGACCCCCCCCCGCACCCCCAAACCGCTGTGACCCCCGCGTGTCCCCCTGCAAAGCCCTCGGGCACGGCAGAAGGTCACCGCGCTGGGGACAAGGTGCCACCTCGCTCGCTGCCCCGTTCCCGTGCCCGGCGGTGGCGCAGGAATTCTGCACCGGGATTGTTCCAGCTGGATCGTGTCACCGTGTCCCCGTGTCCCCAACACCTCGTGTCCCCTAAGAGCCCACAGTGGCCCCCGCGGCCCCCTGCCCCCCGAGCATCCCTCAGCCGTGCCATCGGGATGTCACCTCAATGCCAGCAGGATTTATTTGGTGGCCGCTCCGGTGTCACGGAGCCGGTGAGGCCCTTACCTGGCCGTGCCGGGGGGCTGCCGGGAGGCGCGGGGATGCCGGTGGAGCGGCAGGGCAGGAGAAGGGAAGGGAGGGCAGGACAGAGAGCCCCGGCGGGGCTGATCCGAGCGGGAAGGACGGAGGATGCCGGAGGGATCGCGGTGGTACCCGGCGATGCCGCGTCGCTGCCTGCGGCTGATGCGACTGGGATCCTCCCAGCCAGCTCGGAAATAGCAAACACCCTCCAGAGGAGGGAGAGAAGAAAAAAAAAAAAAAAAAAAAAAAAAAAAAAGGGGAAAAATAGATATCCAAGGAGCTGGGAGAGAAGGGGGAGGAAGGAAAAACCTCCCGGTTCTGCCAATGGGATGGAGGGATGCGTGCGGCGTCAGGTGATGGAGGCAGAGTGGGATGTGGGTGCAGATTGGGGGTGGGTGGTGGGCATGTTCTGCCTGTTCCTCCCATTTTTGGGGCCGGGGAGGGGGGAGTGTCCCGGTTGTGTCGCTTGCGGGACAATGGGAACACCTCCTCCCGGCCCCAAAATTGGGATGGATGAGGTGCGTGGGAATGCTGGTACCCACTCGGGACCCCCGCGGGAATGGGGGTGCAGAGCCCCAGGGGGGCGGACGGACTTTTTGTTTGGCACGTAGTGAATACCCTTCTTGGAGGGACAAAGCTTTTTTCGGATGGACGGGTGGGAGAGCACCCCAAAAACCTCATTGCCCCCCAAATTTCTGCGAGGGGGTGCCCAAGCACGACCCCTCTCTGTGGGGGTGCCGGCTGGCTGTGGGGCGGCAGAGGACCCTGAGGGGGTGATTGCACTGCAGGAATCCCGTGAGGGTATTAAATCAGGGGCTGAGCGACCCCCCAAAATCGCCCCCTTAGCGCTGCCCCCGGCGCCCAGTCCGGAGAACCGGGCACTGCCCGTTACAAAGATGGCACCGCCGCCTTCACACAGTGTCGGGCAATGCCAACCACAAAGATGGCGGCTCATTGCCCAGCCCGCCGCGCCCTCAGCAAAGATGGCGGCGGCAGCGTCGCTCCAGGAAGGGCGCGCCGTGCGTGACGCATGCGCGGTGGGGGCGGCGAGCCCGTGGCTGCCCGGGCAGGGTAAGGGGCGGCGTGGCGGGGCAGGCGGGAGGATTTTTGGGGGGTCGAGGGGGTCCTGAGGGGTGCGAGGAAGGGGATGAGACCCCTGGGGAGCGGGGGGAGACTGCGTCCTGTTTGGGGGTGTATAGTGGGGTGAGAATGCTGGGGAGAGGGGGGAGAGTGGGGAAAGGGGGACGAGGAGGGGGTTGAGACGCCTGGGGAGGGGGCGCAGGGGGGCCCTGGGGGACTGAGGCCCGTGAGGAGGGGGCTGCGAGTGGGCTCTGGGACGTGCGAGTGGGTAATGGGGGTTTGAACCCCTGGAGAGTGGGGACAAGGGGGTTCTGACGGGGACGGGGGGGACTGAGACCCTTTGGGAGGGGGGAGCAGGGGGGTCGTGGGGGATGAGACCCCTGGGGAGGGGGGGACAAATGCATCCTGTTTGGGGGTGGATGGGGGGGCTGAGGAAGCTGGGGAGGGGGGCACAGGTGGGTGCTGGGGGGGGGTGCAGGGTGGACCCTATTTTGGGGTGCAGGGGGTTCATTATTGGGGCGGGTGTATGGCTGAGCCCCGTTTGGGGGTGCAGGACCTCCCCCTGAGCCCCCCGGGTGTCCCTGAGCGTGTCCCCTCCCCGCAGGATGGCCGAGGGGGGCTCTGGCAGCTCCGGCTCCCCGGGCAGCCTCCGGCCGGGGCTCCCGGGGGCTCGGGGGGTGCTGGGCAGACGCCCCGCAGCCCCCCCGCTCAGCCCGGGCCGCCTGCCCTCCATCCGCTCCCGAGACCTCACCCTGGGGGGCGTCAAGAAGGTGAGTCCCCCTCCCCATCCCCAAATTGGGGTCACCCAATGTGCTGCCCTGGCGAGCACCCCGGGCTGGGGGTGGGTGCTGAGAGACCCTGGGGGGGTTTAGGGAATGACTTTTTCTCTCTGTTGTTGCCCACAGAAAACCTTCACCCCCAACATCATCAGCAGGAAGATCAAGGAGGAGTGAGTGGCCTTGGGATTGTTTCCAGAAGGGGCCAGGGTGGATTTGCCAGCAGTGGGGAGGGTCCCCTTGGTTAAAAATGGGGGGGCACAGGGATGATTTGGGGTCTGGAGCATCTCTCTGAGGAGGAGAGACTGTGGAAATTGGGCCTGGTTGTTCTGGAGGAGTGAGAGGAGACTCCATTGATCCATATAAATATCCCAAACATCCATGGAGAAATCTGAGCTGTCCATACAAACATCCCAGATATCCACGTAAATATCTCTGGGTGATGTCCAGAGGTTTCTTCCAGACACACCATGTGCTGGGAGGGGCTTGGGGCAGGGCTGGGGGTGATGTGGCCCCTCCCTGCCCCGCAGGCCCCGGGAGGATGTGACAGTCAAGAAGGAGAAGAAGGAGCGGGAGCGGCAGCGGGATGGGCACGGCCGGGGCCGGGGCCGGCCCGAGGTCATCCAGTCCCACTCCATCTTCGAGCAGGGCCCTGCTGAAATGATGAAGAAGAAAGGTAAGGGGAGCTTCCCTCTGGGTTTTTTTTTGGAGGGGGTCCCACCTGGGGTGACCCTGGGCTGCTCCTGTGTCCCCCAGCAGGCTCCTGGGACAAGAGCGTGGACATGTCCGACTTCGGCCCTTCCCACATCATCAACATCAAGAAGGAGAAGAGGGAGACGGACGAGGAGACGAAGCAGATCCTGCGGATGCTGCAGAAGGATGATGTCAGTGGGCATGGAAGGAGGGGGGCTTTGGTGCTGAGTGTCCCCTGTGCCACCTTGTGCTGAGTGTCCCCTGTGCCACCCGGGCAGTGCTGAGTGTCCCCTGTGCCACCTTGTGCTGAGTGTCCCCTGTGCCACCTTGTGCTGAGTGTCCCCTGGGCCACCAGGGCAGTGCTGAGTGTCCCCTGTGCCACCAGGGCAGTGCTGAGTGTCCCCTGTGCCACCTTGTGCTGAGTGTCCCCTGTGTGACCAGGGCAGTGCTGAGTGTCCCCTGTGCCACCTTGTGCTGAGTGTCCCCTGTGTGACCAGGGCAGTGCTGAGTGTC
>VZUI01051238.1:0-38690 GCA_013401135.1 Cettia cetti | reverse complement strand
ATCTATCTATCTATCTATCTATCTATCTATCTATCTATCTATCTATCTATCTATCTATCTATCTATCTATCTATCTCATCTATTTATACACACAAGTCTGTATTTTAAAACCTAATTCTGATAGTGGACTCTGTCTTCTTCCATTAAGATGAATTCAGCTCTTTTCTACCTGTATTCTTATCAGGCAGACAGGTGAAAATAGCTTATATTTTTAGAGCTTTGGGTACTAGTAGATTTGATCTATGCTTGTGTTCCTGTAACACCAATACTTTAGTTTGCAATTTTAGTTTGCATATTGATATAATTATGATTACTTATCAATACAGTTGTGATTACTATTGATTGAAAAGTATGCTGAAGGGATGGAGAATCTATTAATATTGAATATGAGGACATTGAATTCAAATTAATGTAAAACTGATGAAAAAAGGAATCAGTGTAGCTTTGCCTGTGTGCATTACTGAATAACCTCAACAAATACAAGTAAAACCCAAAATGTAGTCAGTCTCTTGTTAAGAAATACTCCTGTTCCCATATCATAGCACTTAGTGCAGCTTTTTCTATACTCTGATATCTGATCCATGTTATTTTAAATATGAATTAACACAGTTATGTGTTTTGGGCGAGAAGAATCAAGTATGTGGATTCAGATCTACAAGTTTGGTTTTCTAGCCATATGATGGATTTGTGCTACACATATCCGCTAATAAGAGAAAAAGAAACAGTATTTAAAAGCTTATTTTCTATCTTTCTAGAAATCAAGGTTTTCATTCATATTTCCTGTCTTTCGTCTTCTTTCATTGTGGACTACATGATTACCCTATCACGTGAAATTTAGACTTCAAACTAGAGGCAGAAATGAACTATTTAAAGAAGGTATTTCCTCATAAAGTGGTTATTCCACCTGCTACTTCCAGTCCAGCTGAGTTTGATGAATCTACCACTCTTAAAACATCTTTCCTGACTCTTGAAGATTATACTTTTTCCACCATCTACTGAAACTGATTTAACAAAATGTATCATTCAAAGAGGAAAATTAGTACCAGCTTTTATGAAGCTACTGAAATATGGGTCCTGCCATCTTCCATTGATTTGGTTGCCAAGTTTTCTCCTGGTGAAATATCTGTAGCAAAGACATTATCATCTTATCTTCTTGGTGGCCTTAAAGAGAAGGAGCTGAGTAGATGTAAAGTGCTGGTCCTAGCACCTGAGAATATGCTATGCCTTACTGTGATATGTAGAGCAACAGGGGATGAGGGCCCACCAGGTTTAACAGAAAAGTGGTGGGTTTTTTAAATTGGGATCCAATGGTTTGCTGTGATTTTGTGATTTTGTTGCTATTTTAATAGTTATTTTGAATTTGTTTTGTAAGACAAAATCTATCTCTTTGTCTAGCAGAAGGAATATTTGAGCTAAAGTCCAGAGACCTATCACAGGTGGTAGGGCAAAATGCTTTTGTATCTTTCAGCAATCTGTTTGTCTCTTCAGGCATCTGCTTTTCTCTGAGACAACTCAGCTGTACAGAATCTTGTGTTGCTGTTACTAGACTTGTGTTCTCCTGGTTTTATTAAGGTTATCCTTAATAGTCAGTGCAGCTAGATAGAACACATCAAAAAGTTGTTCTCAAACACTGCATGCAAAATTAAATTATTATAAAGCAAATAAAATGAAATAATGAGTAAGTTTTCAAAACCAAAGGTGCTTTTAAAAATACACTGAAAGTGTACTGAAATGTTGCAGTTGGGTTTTGAAAATGTGCTTTGAAAGGCATATTTTTGAGAAATATCAAGCCTGAGCTGGATTTGAATACAGCTTCCTTGAAAATTCAGTCTAGCACATTATTATTATTTAGAAACATTTCAAGTCACAGAACAGTGGGAAAAATATGGTTCTATTCATTACATGAGTATTTATTCTTTTAACATGCTGTGAACTTCATTGTGCAGAGACCATTGCAATTAGATATGTTTAACAGAACAGTCATAAATGTTCACACTAAGTAATAATGGTAATAGTATCAGGTTTACTGATATTAATTTTTATGAAGTGACAATTTTATTGGAGAGCAATATTCAAGATGCAAACATTTATTGTCCTTTATAGACAATTATTTCAGTATGTGTTTAGCGAGCACTGGCATCACAGGGAGAAAATTGTGTACCTCAGCTGCTGTCCTGCCTGTGGCTGTAATGAAGTCTCTGTAGTAATCTAATTGTATTGAAGTAGGAAAAAAATTAAATTCTAATTGTCAACAAAAAAAGCCCAGAAAATTGTCCGTAAAAACATACTGACTTAAGCATTGTTGACATTGATGACAAAACTATATTTTATGGCCAAGAAGAAAATTAGATTCTTCTCAATTATTAAACTTCAAATCACATAAATTGTGTAATCAACTGACTTTTTGTACAGCTTGATAGTGAAGTTATTTGCATATGTTTTTTCCTTTAGATTTTCAAGGGAGCAAAGTGATTTTGAGATGTCTTCATTAGAAAACACAGTTTTGGAGAGTTGTGTACAATCCTATCTTCATTTCTGAAAGTTACAAGAAGAAAAATCCACAACAGAACAAAAAAGCATCAAACCCTCAGCTTAGAATCTTTAAATCCCTCTGATTTGACACCTACATGATGAAAGTAGTCTATGATTTTTTTTTGATTTTTTTTTTTTACTGTGAGGCAGTTTTTGTCTCCATCCTTGGGGCTGGACCAAATCACCTCTTTGGACTCCTTTTTGTCATTCCATGACATATCCTAGTACAGGTCTCAGAAGAAACACACTCTGCAAGTGCTGTTGAACTGCTGAAGTAGTTTTAGTAGTGATCCCAATTATAATAACGAGAAAAATAAGTAAAATCCAAAAAAATACAAAATTGCCTATTAGAGCAATAAGGATTTATGCTCTTTTGCATGTAACATACAATAGAATGATAAGGCTTTTATCATATCTGGCCAACAATTTGGGACCCAGTGACTGTAGTAGGATCAGTTGCTGCATTTGAAAGGCTTGAATGGCTAATACCATCAGGAGAAGACTTAGCAGGTATCAAGTGTAGTCCATATAAAAATTATTTCAGAGGAAGCTGCTCTCTCCATCCAGTATTTAATTCTCTAAGAATGCAGCTCTACTACCTTGTCTCATAGTTGATAGAATCTACTCATAGTTGATACAATACTAATCAAATCAAGATAATACAATATTTTTCTATTTTTCTATATATTGGAAATATTCTAGATTACCAAACGCTTGCAGAAGAGAAGGAACAGCTCATCTGCTTCAACACATACTGGAAGTGAAAGCAAGAGCTTTATGTATAAGCATTTTAAAGTATTTTCAAGAAAATGCTTCCTTTAATGCATTAGTCTTTTTCTGAAGATACAACCCACTTGCTTGCCATCTTCTTATTTGTTTTTATAATGAGCTTCTTGATTTCACCCAAAGTCTTGATTTTTAGAGCCAAGGTTGGGATGTAATGCACTAAGCATTTGTGTGTTTGCTACACTTCTCGTGTAGCAAATACACTTATAGCACTTCCTTCTCTGTGTGATGCGTTTTTCACTTTGTATGGTAAACTTTCAGCTAAAGTCTATAAAGAAAACAGTAACATTATTTTCTACTGTAAGCATAATGCCACATACTGTGTGAGGGGAAGCAAAATGAATGACTTGCTGTAGTGTCATAAAAAAAGAGAGATCTCCACAGCATTACCGGCTGGCCAAGAGGCTGTGTTGCTTTCAGGGTGAGTGGGGAGAGCTAGCTGGGTCAGGTGAATCATCTGTATGATGTTTTGAGCTATGAGTAGTCATGACCAGATTTTTTTTTTTTTTTTTTTTTTTTTTTCCCTCTAAATGATGGTATGAAAATTTTTTTCTGGTACCTATAGTTTTTCCTCTATATCTGAAGCGCTGTAGCTCATCCAATTCCAATATGTTCCTTACCAAGCCAAATGAGTATTGAGTCTAAATGTCATACTGTGAATTTGTATTGTAAAGTACCTTTATGTTTTTCATTCTTTTTATGATTTAAGGAAATAAGGCACAGGGAATCAATCAGTAATGAAAAACTCTAGGAGTAGTGTTATGTTGCTGGTGACAGTTTCAACAGGAGGTGTGGGGCCCCCTTTCATTGGTTCACAGGTCCAGACAGGCTCCTGCTTCAGCAGGGCTCTCCACGGGGTCCCAAACTCTGTCATCTCAGGCTATTCCAGCAGAGGATCTTCCACGGGCTGTGGTGTGGAAGTCTCCTTCCCCATGGCCCTCCATGAGCTGCAGGGGCATAGCTGGCTTCACCAAGCCTCACAGAGTTCAACAGTGTACAGAGGGAACTGAGTGATGCCTGGCTGTGGTGATGGAATGAAGTGTCATTGTATTTAATGATTGTGTTGCAACATGCCTGTTCCATGGGACTATATTCAGTTTTAGGATCATGCTACTTCTGACATTGTCATGATCTGAAAGTCAACTTTTCAACTATTTTTAATGAAAATTATTTTTTCATAGGTAATATATAAAGTTAAATCACAAGAAAATGGAAATGGTGTAAAATTAACCAACTACCTTAAATCTCAACATTTAATCATACTTTTAATTTTTGTTACAATGGCTAGCTAAATAAATGTGTAGAAACTCATTATAAGGAGAAAGTTGATTAACCTATTTGTGTATTCAGTTTCTGATTTATAAGGCATTTTCACACAACTAGGATGAAAACTACCAGGATATGATAAGATGATGATGCAAGGTCTTAAAACCTGGCCACACTTTGTTTTGGAAGAATTAAGAAATGCCATTGTGGGAAATTTTGTTTGTAAAATTTACTATGTAAATAAACTACTAAACATTGCATATAATTGAAATTGAGGGCAAAGAGAAGAAATCATGATTGAAAAAAATAAAAATGACAAAACGCCTATTTGCTAACTTATTTTAAATCTGCTTATTAAATTCTTTATTTCTGTTTTGACATATTTCAGTGATATATATGCTGTCACAATATGGATGTGTGTACTATGACTTACGGCTCTAATTATTCACTGTGAATTAATTTATTCCATTAATATCTCATTCACTAAAAGAATGGTGAAACCTAAAGAGCGTTGATTTGGATAAATATCTAGCAACACAGATAATTACATGAACAGTTCTGAGCTCCACATTTTAAAAATCTTATGAAATCAACATTTCTTTGATCTTCAAATGAATTTAATCTTTTTTCTTATTGAAATGAATCAAGTGATTCATTTTTGTGCATTTTTGTGCATCACTCGTTTTTGTGCATTTTTACTTTTTTTTCAGTCAAAAGGAAGGCAGCTTTTAAGTACAAAATTTATTGTTTTATCTGGTTTATAAGTTTGTTGAGTTTGTGTTTGTTGGTTTTGGATTTTTTGTTTTGTGTTTTCTTATTCCTCCTGAGCACAAAGCCTATTAAAACAACATTTCTAATGGGCATATTACAGAAAAAACTCTTACATAAACAGAATGAGACTGCTTTAATTTATTTTTTAAGTCACAGAGAAAATTTAATGCCTTCCAGTCTAAAAGCAACATTACAGCTGAAAATGAATATAAATACCTCTAAAAAAAGTTAAGGAGCAGGAAAGAATGAAACAGTTTCTTATTAAATGGCATAAATATATCTGTTCTAAAGAAGTATTAATAGTAAGTTCTTTAAGCAGTTTGCAAGCAGTTACTCCTTGCTTGTGTGTGAGAAGAATTTAAACTAGTTCAGGAATTCAACAGATTATAATTGTATCCATCTCTTAAAGGGCAAAATGTTGCATTTTTTTTTAATATGGAGGCATGTATAATAGCATCAATTATTAATTTAATTTGCTAAGTAAAATTAAAGAGTGAAAACTTAATTTATGAAAGATGTATTTTAGAAAGGTGACGGGGTTTTTTTCTATTTGTATGAGAGTGTACTGGCTACAAGCTATATGAAGAGAATTACCTTTACCTCAGCCAAAACAAGTACAATAGAAAAGGCTCTTTCTCCAGAACCAAATTTTTCTAAATGATCTCATAAAGGACAGTGAAAAAATATTCAGAATTAGAGTGTAAGATACATGCATGGATTACTTTTATATTTTTAATAATTTCTTGCAGATAAATTTGAAATACACATCCAGTTTTAACTAGAAACCAAAGGTTTACTTTGAATTCATTAAATCCATCAAATTCTTAATAGATGCCTAGTAAAAATAACATTGATGTGGTTAATAATAGATGAATGTATCTCTTCTGTGCCCATAGAAACTGATTTTCTATACAGTCTGAGATAATTTTCATGTAATATTACATGTGAAAAACAGACTTCTCGTTTACTTACTTATACTTACATCTTTCTTTTACAGATGACACGAGAGCAGTATATATTAGCAACACAACAGAACAGCCTTCCAAGGACTGAACATCCTCAGTTTTACCCAGTAGGGATTTATGGATGGCGAAAGAGGTGCTTATACTTCTTTGTCCTTCTGCTGTTGGTTACCATGATTGTTAATTTAGCAATGACAATATGGATTTTGAAGGTTATGAATTTCACAGTGGTAAGTATTACAGTAACTTTATGTACCTTGTTTCTTCAAGTACTAACTTGTAGTCTTTTCTTTTTCCTTTACCACATTATATAGAAATCTTGTAATTTTGGAGGAAAAATCGTATGTACTTCTTTGAATGTTAGTTCAGATATTTATGCTTCTTTCATATATTCTGCAGTGAGTGGACTGGTGCCCTGCCCTCTTTATTCTGATAATTTTGGTTAATCATATCTTCTGAAATTATATCTGGAGCTTAGACTTTGTTTGTCCAAATCAAGTGTCATGATGACTGCCCCAACCATCTTTTGTTTTCTTGTCACCACTAAATAACAAGAGCAGTTTACTATATCTCTTCTGCATAGTATCCCTCTTACGAGGGAACTGGGTTGGTCAAATCAATTTATGATTCCTTTTATAGTTTTTTTGTTGTTGTTGTTGTTCTTTGTATTTTTTTAAAGTTTACTGGCAGTTTGGACTGTGTTTCACCTAGAACTTAGAGTGGCTGTTTTTGTGTGAATATGGGGGTAGGTGAGTCTAGAAGACACATGCTTTAATGCGTCAATCTCTGGCTGGAATCTTGAATATCAGTGAAGTATTTCAGATGTACACTCAAAAGAACATCTGCGTTCAATGGAAACTGTGGTAGAAGTGTGTACTAGCTGGCAGCAGAGCAGTGACTTTTTATATATCAAAAGAAAAGACAGAACTCCACACAGTTTAAAATAGCAGTGTTTCTGCTAGGATCAGTGCAGTCTTCCTCTGGATTTTAACCTTCATAATCCATATTTTGATGTAGGTGGTTATAAATTTCCAATTCCTATTTCACAGCACATTTCTCTCCTCCATTAGTTTATCAGAAATAAGAGAATAGCCAGCAAAACCAGCATAAAACCTTTGTCTAAAATTGTTCTGCATCTATTGATGATCTGCAATTCATTGGGTTATCTGAAACTGTTGTCTGCTGAGGCATATTGTGCAAATACATTTATTCTTCTGAGTTTTCCACTAGTAGATAAACATGTTGAATTCATATTTTGACAACTGTATGACTTTAATATTCATGTACAGAAAAGTTTGGGAGAATCTTTTGGGAGGTGGCCTTTTTCTGAGGGGGCTTTATTTTCTTTTTGGTTCTGTTTTTTTTCTTTTTTGCTCAATGTTCTTTCAAAATAAGATGCCCATATGGTTTTGCTTATTAGAAATTATTAGAAATTAGAATTATTCATTTGTACTGGAAACATATTTAGGCATAACTCTTTTAAAATTTTTTAAAATACAGATTTTTAAAAAGCATAGGATTTCTCTCTGTGCAGAAGATTGCATTCCAATAGAATATTTGAAAGTACTGTTTACATCAAGGGACTGTTTGACCTTCCACAATACAAGTTATTGTAACACTATCCAGTTTAAATCTTTTCAAATTTGATCATGCAGCTTTTTAAAACAAAACAAAAAGAAATTTCAAAATATTTTTCTTTCCTGCATATCAAAGTTTATTGGAAAGCTTAAAATTTATGGCAAATTGCTGAATCTAGTGCAGAAAACAAACAGATCTTTGCTGCTCTTATAATGAAACACCTCTTCTTTGATCATATTCAAATACATTCTTAAAATTATGTTCTGAAGAATGAATTTACTTCTGCAGTCTCATGGAATGGTAACTAGTTTTCTACTTTGAGTAGTTAGTGTTCACATTGGAATCTCTGTATGCTAGAAGATTGCCCTGTTAAAAGTTGAATAACATCTTCATGCTCATGTCCTCACATGCACATTTGAGCATGAGTGGGATATTTGTATTAAATCTGAAAGTCACACTCTTGGGGCAAGTGTTTAAGAATAAAATAATTTAGTTTATGAACCTAAAGTTTGTGTATTTTAAAAAGGCAATGGCTTTGAAATATATATATATATATATATATATATATATATATATATATATATATATACTCCATGTGCATGTATATATGTACAGATAGATATAAACTAAGAAATGTTATTTGTATAACTGGAGAGTGATAGGAAATCAGAAGAGCAAGTAGAAGCCTCAAGAGTGTTTGCTCAAAAGCGGAATATAGCCATGATAAAAATAATTGCTGAAATTAGACTCCTTTGACATTTTGACACTATTTTAAATTTTTTCCTGTTTTAGTATAAGCCAGTGTTGAGCTTTCTATAAAGACAATAGTAATTGCAACATTTCAAGGGGTCATGAAGAGCCAGGTCATGGTTTGTCATTGCTGTCTGGCAATTGCAACACTGTTAATTTGTATTAGCTGTTGACTTTCCATTTTTAACTGTAAAGCTACAGTCACTGACAATTTGGCATAATAAAAGCCTTTCTGTGATCAAGTTTCTAGTCGTAAAAGTTTTCTAAATGTACTGATCTTGCACATAAAAGTCGCATTCTGAATCTGAGCTAGTTATCCCCTGCTCTTTTTATACTCAGAGTCTAGAAGTAGCGTCTTCTGTAAAGCATTCATCTCATAGTAAGATAGGCAACTGAAGTGAATTTTTCTCAAGGACAAATGTCAAATAGCTTAACAAAGAAGTAAATTAAAAAAAAAATTCTTTGCAATTGTGTGAAAACATAGTATAAGCAAGGTGTGCAAGTTTCCTTTTATCAGATTATGTAATATGACTATGAAACATAGCGATATGTCCAGGGATACAATCTCTTCTTCCAGTGTACAAGGTAAGAAACTTGAAAGTAGATGCAAGTTACAAATAATTTCCCTGATATATATGTATCTGATGAGCAAAACTAAAAGAAATTAATATCTGTGGAGCAGTAATATTAGATGGAGGAATCATAGATGTAGTAATAATTTTTGAAAGACATTTTCCCACTGGTAGCCTAGTCTTACTGCCCTTTAATATCTAGTCAAACTTTGTTAGCTCATTCTTCAATTATCTTTTTAGAAAGATGTGGCCAAGGAGGCTGGTGGCATCTTGGCCTGTATCAAGAACAGTGTGGCCACCAGGACTTGGGACATGATTATCCTTCTGTACTTGGCACTGGTGAGGTCACTCCTCAAGTACTGTGTTCAGTTTTGGGCCCCTCACTTCTAAAAGACATGGAGGTGCTGGAGCATGTCTGGAGACAGGCAACAGGCTGACAAATGGTCTAGAAAACATGCCTCATGAGGAATGGCTGTGGGAGCTGGGGGTGTTTATCCTGGAGAAGAGGCTCAGGGAGGGCCTAATCGCTCTCTAAAACTGCCTGAAAGGAGGGTGTAGTGAGATGGAAGTTGTTTTCTTCTGCTGTGTCTCAGATGAAAGGATGAGAAGAAATGGCCTTAAGCTGTGCCGGGAGAGGTTCAGATTACATAATAGATTTTTTTTTTTTTTTTTCCACTGAAAAAGTAGTTAGACATTGAAATAAGTTGCCTGGGCAAGGTGTGAAGTCATCATCTCTGGAAGTGTTCAAAGGCCATCTGTATGTGGCACTTGGGGATATGGTTTAGGGGTGGTTGTGGTAGTATTGGGTGGATGGTTGGACTGGATGATCTTGAAGGTCTGATTTTCGAAGGAGACATGCAAAATATTGTGGAAAAATCAACCCAGGAACTAAAATCTGTAACTTTTTTTGTATATAAAGCAATAGTCTTAGGGGACTTGGGTTTCATTGAACACTTAGAGTTTCCTTTCCTTGTACTAAGCTTGGCACGGTTCACAGGCTACCCCATGGAAACATCTGTCTTTCACTTTCCATCAGGATGTAATTACCTCTCACTTAGTCTATGTTACACAAGTTTAATGACGCTCAAAGCTGTTAGTCACTTTCTTTCTCTCTGTACATTTACTATACTAGGGATTTCAGGAAGGAGGGACACTAAAGTCGTGACTTGGTACCAGAGCCAAGGGGTAAAATATTAATGGTTTTGTGTCTAGAACATCCTAGTTATTTCACGTATGTAATATATGTGAATTTTAAAGTCTTTACAAAAAGAAATACTTTTTTTTTACTGTGCCTGCATTCTTGTCGATCTGTATTTATATGGACCACAGCATAAGTAATTGGCTGATTTTTTAAAAGATTTAATCACTTTAGCATTATTCTCTGATAAATTTTTTATTTTGTGTTATCTTTAAGCTATTCTAACTTCAACAGAACTGTAATTTTATATAATTTATTCTTCATAAAGCTGATAATGCATAAAGCATATTGACACTCTGTGAATCTGAATTACTACTTAGTAAAAGCGATTTACCATATAATTTTGTCACTAACCAAATACCACTGTAGAGATACATACAATAGTTTTCTGCATGTATTTCAAATTAGCTTTAAAAAAGGGAATTCAAAGCATTCCTCGTATTGTAGGGACGTGACATTGTGAAATAACTTGGAACAATCAACACAAAAGCATAGGCCCAGCTCTTGGTGAAGGAGGCATTTAATAACAGCTCTTCCATACGTTTTCTAATATGTGCACAATTGGCATTGATATCAACACTTATTTAATATTATGTTGTTCCTTTGCTTATTACATGACATTGATGTCTGGAGTTTACTAAAATTTAAAAATGGTAATGTTAGAAAAAGTGCTTGTGCCTTTAGTTCTTAGATCTCTTTTTGTGGCCTGTGGCACCACATAGCAGCAAGTTATTTACTGGTTTTCATTGTGTCTGGTTTTGTGTGTCTTCATATTCTGATTACCCTAGGAATCCATAAATGAAAAGACATTTTTTGACCCCCTGTAAAAAAGCTGCCACCTACTTCACATGTTTTCTCTTGCTGTAGTTGCAGTGCTGCAGTCAGTTTTGACTGCTGTCAGGACACAATGTTGTCTTTATTGATCCATGTTAACTCCTTTTGCCAGTACTACCGTGGGAATTACTTTTAAAATCAGGAACCAGACAACTTAGCATCTAGGTAGAGACAGTTATTTCTCCAGGGACTTTGAACAGTGCCTTAGCTTCAGACATAAGCAGAGTGTAAAGAGCAGTTTGAATTTCCTGGCTAGAATGATTGTGTTTCATACCCCCAACTGAGCATACTCTCATTGCTGACTGGATTCACGCTGTATGGACAGCAAGTAGTTTGCAGGTGGAATGTCTGCTTGAGTATACTCAAGCCAAGTAAACATGATTTCTTTCTTATGTGACAGCATATGTAATGTATGTTGCAGAAATATGCAATCATTTGCATCATTACAGATTATCCCTATATTTCTTTACACATTTCAATTTTACAATTGAAAACTTTCAGACCTGCAGAAATCTGCATTATAACATTTTATTAAGATTACTTATAGAGACCAGTAAACAAGACATATTTTTCTGGGTTTTCATTAATGTGCCAGAAGATGGAAATCTTGCAAATATTTAACTCTCGATGTTGGGACACACTCATGCTTCTGATCTTAATATCCTATATGGAGACAACACTAGTTATTTCCTTAAAAGTGCAATTTCTCCATTGAAGTTATATTTTGATGCCTACGTTTTTTAGTGACACAGACCTAAATTGATTCTGTTTAATCCTTTTATATAGATGTAGACCAAACTGTCTTGGTATACTGAAGAAAATCAAAATCTAATTGTGAAACTGTACTGTAATAGTAATTATCCATTTCTCAGCAAGCATGACTGTGACATGAATAGTTACATTTCTAATATTCTTTGACTGCCCTTATGTGTTTATTTCATAACAATGAAAACAATATTTGGTTATCAGTTCAGTTGGTTCTGCTGAACTATGTGATGAAGATAGCGTTTTCACATACTGATACATTTTCAAGTAGAACTAGGGCAAGGGTCTTTTCCGATTTTTAGAAAATCTTTGCAACATGTCTAATTTGTAGCAGGTTGGCATTTCAAAATTATGAAATTTTGTAATTGTACTTATCTCAAAAATAATTTTGTCATTTGGCAAACAGAAAACTTCTTTTATTTGAATAACGCAGAAATTTCTTATTAGGTTTTGAATAAATATAAATAGCAGCAGTTGATATATATTTATTAAATATATTGTCAGATCTGCAGGTTTAATTTACTTCAATGAAAGAATTTACTGTCAATAATTTTTTTAACTGTAAATTATCTCATTTTTAAAACTTTTTATCTATTAACTAGCTAGAAAATTATTTCTCTATACCCATGAGTATTTTAGCTTTTAAGAACATGATGTTCTGTTTGGGGATGAATGCAAGAAAGCTCTTGTTTCATTTTTGTTTGGTTTTATAGTGACCAAGTTCCAGTCTAGGGCAGGCAATATAATTAATTCTTGATGATTATGAGACTTAAGATATGAGAGACCAAGGTTCAAATTCTCTGATGTAGATCATGTTCCAGAGAAGTGTTTTACCCGTAGATTATTAGTCCTACTGATTTCTGATATTGCATTTTAATAGATCCGTGACATCTGTCTTACTATTTCTTAATCTCAAACATTACATATCAACCTTGTAAAAAATTTTATTGAAAGTTCCAATGAAATGGCTGTGTATTCCTCAGGAATATTTTCTGCCCAGATTTATAATTCTTTTGAAAATTTGACTTCTAAATGATTTGAAAAAATGTCTAGAAAGTCTTCAGCCAGCTAAAATGAGTATTAGAAACCAGATGCCTGCACATGGTTGTGTATATATGTCTGCACAAAGTCTTATTTATATAACTATGTTCTCATATCCTTACTGGAAACCAGTAATTTCAGCTTCTTAAATGAACCTGTCAGCTCCATGAATAATTTAACAACTTACTCATAGAATGTCAGCAAATTATTCTTGCTACGAGTTAATTTTGCTTGGACTTTTTTTCCCATTTTTTAGCATTCATGTAAAAGCACAACTTTGGAGAGCTGGAGGGTATTTTGTACAAATTGTGTCCTCTTCTACTCAGTGCCGTAGGCAAGAATGAACTCATTTATTCTTGCTCTCTTTTGAGCATTTCACGTATTTGTTGTCCTGAGCACAATGAAAAACTCATTTTAAATATTTCTAGTACCATTCCTCTAAAGCACTTTTTTTGCCTCATCTTGTATGTGTACCTCCAGTATTGTCTATCTCTTTTCCTAGTCTTTATGGGGAGGAAAAAATCAGTGTCAGTTTAAGTACAGTGTAGATTACATGACTGTACAGTAATTAACATGGAATCTGTTGTGTCACAGTGGAAAGGTGACTAATCTGATGACAAATTTGTGATACATAAGGCAACAGCTTACATGAACAGTCAGACCACTATTAAACCTATTTTTTTAGGTATTTTATAGTCCTTCTATCTCATGGAAAGATACTTTTGGCAAAAAGTGGAAAGGCATTTTTTACAGCAATCCTATTTAATAGCACTTCTCAGCAGACATTAACTACTTTGCTAGTGGTGTGCAAGTTACATTATTGATTCTGTGTGGCTGAATGCAGATCTTAAATTATTTATTTTGTTTCTGAGATGATGTGGCTGTACAATTTGGGGTTTGTTTTTAACAAATGATCTGATGAAGAAAGAATGGGATAAAATTTATTTATCATTTTTTGTATTTGTTTGGACATTCAGAGTTTATGTCAAAGTACTAGTAGACTTCCCAATAGAAAAAGGAAGTAAATATGTTGCACCTTAGACAGTCTTGTAAAAATATGATTTAATTAACTGTAGAAAAATGTAATCTATTTACACAATTGTTTAAACAATTTCAATTTGACCTTACCATGGCTTTGGAAATTCGTACTGTAGTATCTAGGTCTTGACTTCCTTGAGTCTTACTTGACTTACATTGTAGTCATGCATTGAGAACATGAAGAGTCATTTGCCTTTCCAAGGCCATTTCTTGCTCATTTGTCTTGTTCCTTTAGATTTGTTTCATTAAGTGTCAGGACTGACTTATATTCAGTTTAAGGGACACAGATATAATTCGTACCTTTATGCCGTGTGAGCTAACCAACATTTCAAAGGTAGCTTGCCCCATATTTCATAATGTGCATGGCTACATCATCTACCCTTCTCTGGAGTGATTCTGATTGTGCATTAAACCATGACTTGTGCAACCTCTTATCCTTATATATCCTTAACATTCCAAAAAAGACACAGATCTTGGCTATGGAATGTACAGAAGAGAGCAACAACAGTTTATATTAACGTTTAGCCAAAAATGTGTATATACATATATAGATGTGTGTGTGTAAATCTATATATATATATTCAACTTGCAGACGTTTACCGTCTCTGAAATAATCTTGTGTTCAAACTGAGTGAACAATGCCTACTAGACAGCTTATTCTTAATCATTCACTGTGTAAATAGGCTGTAACAAGTATCTCAGAATCTTTTTCAAATATTTGCTTTCATGAGAATGGAATTAACTTAATTTCCATTAAAAGCTCTCCTTTTCCTTTCTGTGTGTATTCTAGCATGACATTAGTGTTTATAGAAAATGAGATTTTCAAGAGAATATTATATAAATATAATTTTGAGTTCTTAAAGGTTTATCAAGTAAGATAGTTCTGACACTTGTATTTGTCCAAGTGCATAACTTTAATCGCAGATATTTGAAGAAAGTTTTTGATGTGCAGTGGTTTTTAATGAGGGGGGAAAAGGAAGAAAAAATTAATTTTATGTACCAGTGTTCATGGAAATAATCAGCAGGAAGTCATGAAAAGAAAAGAAAAGAAGGCTAATGCATCAGCATGTTAGCCTCAAGTGGAGTAACTAAATCACTTAATTTTATAGTTCAGGCCAAGCAGTAATATTTTGTAAGTATATTTAGCTGTGATTAGAGAGATACCAAACCACTTGAAGAGACTTCAGCTACTTAAAAGCACCTAGAGTCTGTATGAATAATAAAATGTGTCATTCTTATTTCCTTTCTGTTATTGGGATTACTTATCTGAGTAAAGAGTACAATAACAAAATTACATTCTCTGCTTTGAATCTTGCTTTTATTTGTACAAATCTCCCACCTTGAAATAAATACAAGTCTGTGTATTAAGTACAAAGGCAGAATGTACTTATGTAAATCCAGCCTAAATTAGACCTATTTTAGGAATTAGGCCCATTTAGGAATTATAATAAAAAAGAAACAGGAAGATAAGATACAATATGTAGTGATAAATGTCTTACATGGCACAGTATTTCCTCTTCTTTCTTATAAGTCAGGATATTAAATGTGTGGTTGAAATCCCAGACAGGATTAAAAGATGAGTCAAATGTTTCACTGATGCAGAAGCAAGGACATTTTTTTTAATAAAAAAATTGTGAATAAGGGGTTTGTCTGTCTTGCAGCAAATGAGAAGAAAAATTTTCTAGACTTTTACTCAAAAGATAGAACACTGATGGAGGTATCATTTCTATGCCTGACAAACATATTATACTACTGCTAGGTACAATCAGGGAATGAAAATCAAGAATTCCAGTAAAAGCAGACTATAAATGCTATGGCCAGAGACAATGTAGAAGTAGTGGAAATACAACAAAATAGAAGTCAATGTTAATACAAATTCCTAAACCCCTTAATCATAATCTAAATTTGGCTTCATTTTCAGGAAAACCCAATACATCAGAGCTTGTCCAATTATTTGTTTTTCAGGCATCATAGTCTGTCACATCAGTGTCCATCAATAATTTCCATCCTCACAATTTAACTGTGACACTCAGTTAACTACAACAAATTGTGCACAGCCTTGTGTAAGATCTTTTAAAGAGTTTCCAGCTTACTGACTCTTACAAAACACCCCAAAGCCCCAGATATGTTTTTAACGTCTCTAATAATGAAATCAGCATTTTTGTGATGCAAAATCACAATCTATGTAATTTTTTTATTATAGATCTTCCTTTCCTCTCATCTCATTGACATATATTTATACAGTAAAGCAACATCGAGAAATGCTTTCCCAAAGAGAAATTTTTAATTACTGTGTTTACTTTTCTTATTATCTTCAAGGCTCAGGTTTATAACAGCAAGGATGTGCAAGAGGATAACAGATTTCTGTCTACATCAGCAAAAAATTAAAATTGGAATAAGTATAATGAAAATACAATAGGAATTAATATACATTAACTCTGACTAGTTCTAATTTTGACACATCTTTCTTCTCATATACGGGGATGGCACAAGTCAAAAAATGAAAATCAACTCTTTATAAAATGAAAATCAGAATTGGTATCATACTCTCCTCTGCTCAGTTGAGATGATATTTTAATAATAAAAGTAGATAAAAGCAGATGTAAAGATAAAAATTAAAAAAATATATATTCGGTCATCTTCAAATCTGTCTTCCATCTTTTAGAGATAGAACTTTCTCATTTCCTTCTTGTGTTCAGGAATATACAATTCATAACAGTCATCTTTCGGGGTCTGGCCATGCTACGTAGAAGTAACAGAGGAGACAAGTATCTATAGTATCTTTATTGGCTGAACAAGAAACATGAAAGACACTTACTTTAAATAGTTTTTGTCACATACTCTAACAGTGTTATTTATTTACCAAAAGATGATAATCACTGTTAAGAAAAGTGTTTATTTTTTACAGTAGTCAATTTAAAATAAAAAATGTATGATGCCAACAACTTGCCTGTGGATTTGTTCCTCATACTGATTGATCTAAGCTTATGTGTATATAAACATTCAAACCAATTTTTTTCTCAAGAGTGATGCAAACTATTTGTTTGATTTTCCTTGTGGTTTTCACAGGTTTTTTTTGGGGGGTTTTTGTTTTGTTTTTTTTTTTTTGGTTCTTCAATAATTAAAATGTTAAGTATAAAGGGAGAGGGCTGATTTTTAAGCTTAGTTCTATGTTATCTTGATCTTACTTTTAAACTTCATGAATCATTTGCAAAATAATTTAAATTAAATCCTATCTACAGGATTCTACTGTGGAAATCCTTTTGTCATGACTGCAAAAAGATCACACTCTTTTTTGGTACCTAAGGAGGACCTTGTTGGACAGGAAAAAAGGGCAAAGAGTATGGCAACACAAAGTCTCTGGCAGATATAAAGCTTTGGGGGAATATGCTTCCTATAAACCATCACATCACTTTTGATATTAAGCAGGAGTGTTATGGTCTTCAGTTCTTAATATGAACTGTGGAAAAATAAATATCCTGTAACGAGTTGTTATCTGAGCTTTTGTCTAACTGTCAAAGGACTCATACTTATGTTTCAAGGTTTAATAAAGCTGTAACCTGGAGCTTGCTGAAGGTTAACACATTTACTTTCAAGAAAATAAAATTCAATGGCAGATAAGGGCATTTATTACTGTACAAATGAAAAAAATAGTTTTTGTAGTCTGAAGGGAAACATTAATGGATTTTGGATTCATGGTGTGTGTGAATAAAATTACTTCAGATACCCTAAGGTTCAGGTGAAAACTGAGTCATAAGTAAAGTAAAATAAAACACCTGATAATTCTTAACCATTCTTAAAAATTCTCAACATGCTTAAAATACTGCTTTAATCAAAATGAAAGTAAGTATAGATTTTACAGTAGGATACAGTAGAAGCACAGGTTCTCAAAGGTATAGGCTCAGCTGAAATATCCTGCAGACTACTACTATTTGTTGACAGAATATCTGAGGAGTCCATCTAACTAATCCAGTCATATAAATATTTCACCATGCTCTTTTCTACTTAACTGAAATTTATTAGTAGAGTATTACTGAATATTCCATAAGCTTACAGTGTATAAATTTACACACACACACAAAGATACTCCTAAATAATTATTTTACATCAAGTAATCTTTCTGTATTACAAAGAACATTTCTAAAATCTTACTTTACAACTTTTAGTTTACTGGGCATTAAAACCTCTCACTACCTGGTAGTTCATTCTGCTGAATGTGATTAGAAGTATTTATATAATTTTTTTTTCACACTTCTGTGTGGGTTTTTTGTGTGCTTTAACACTTGGTGTTATTTTTATACACGCAATCTAAAATATTCAAGTATCAGGTTAGCAGTTAATGGCTGGGTTTTCAGAAGTAATTGGAATTCAACCTTGACAGCATGTATGTTATTTGAAAAATTTCCATCCTGCACAGCTTTATGTCTGTTGGTGTTTGATGACACCCTCTGGATCTATTCTATGTGAAATATTTCCTTATCGAGCACAGTATTTGTGGTGTGTGGTACATGTATTATGCTGGGTGGACTCTGGGAAATAACAGCTAAATAAACAAATACTCTTGCTGTAAAGGGTGTTGAAGAGCACTAGGGTCATGCAGGCCCTAAAACCTCAAAGTATGTTGCTGGAAGTATTGATTCTCATGAAGGTGGGACAGTAAAATGTGCAAACAAAGAATTTCTGTGACTGGGCACAACAGTGAAGATCAGGAATTGTACATTAGAGGTATATGTGAGGCACACAAGTCTTGCAATTTCCTTTTAATCTACTGATCATTAGGAGTACCAATTCCATGGTGAGTCCAGGAAAATGAGGCAGTTTAGGAAAAGGTGTCCATATTGTGTGGAAGCCCGCTGAACATGAGCTACAGAGAAGAGACGGTTGTTCAGGCCACAGAAGGAACATTCTGTGATGGGTAGCCACTTGGATGGAGAGGAGTTCTTAAAAGTTGGGGAAAAATGTTACTCTGACAGCATCATCTGTAGTTAATCTGTGGAGAACTTCACCCCATGATGTGGATATTAAGAAGTTGGTAGATGTTTAAGAATTAATGGGTAAATGTATGGAAGGATAATGTACCACAATAATTATAAATACTGGATGTGAATATCCTATTTTAATATTTGTGTGTCTGATGCTATTGGAAATGAGATATTTGGGTTAACTTTTGGTCTCACCCAGAATGGCCATTCTTATCATTTTGTGAAAGCAGGGCTGAGGACATGATTCTTGGTTTATACATTATATTGATAGCCAGTGGTTTTTAATGTGTATTTCAATTTGTCACAGTCAAACTAGGAATTTAAAGCTCTCATTAAGTCCATAGAACTAAGTACTTTAGTCCTAATCCCAAGAAATTAGAAATTATTTAAAATATTTACTTTCTCCCATTAATGGATAAGAAAATAAAGGGGTGGCTGGGTAGCAGTGTTGTAGCCCAGCAGAACAGAACTAAATGGATAGCTTGTCAAAATAAAGTCTGGATTTGAATCTGTAAGTTATTGCTCTCTGTCATAAAAGTATGACTTAGTTAACTAAACAAGAAATGTATGCTTTCATATAATTTTGTGAACAGTTTAAGTTAAATTCTGAAGAGATGGTAAAAAGAACTATGCAAGGTATTGTAATAACAGTTTATTAATATATTTAGGATGTTTTATGTGTTGGAATTTCAAAGAGGTTTTTTCCTTCACATTTACAAATATAACTGTGTTTGTATTGGTTATATAAATTCTGAAAAAACCCCATCAGAATGTCTTGAATAGAAAACATTGATCAGTTGTTTCAGTTTTTGCTCTTGGCTGCAGATAATACCTTAGGCAACACAGTGTTACACTTGTATAGATTTGTCAAACAAAATGTTATAGGTGTTTTATAAAATCTTTTTTCAGTTTACTAGAATGGATGGAATCCACTTCAAATAAAAACCAAAAAACCCCATAATCCATAAAATCCATATAGGGATTATTATCAGATTTCTCTGTCTGTCCCTCTGCAAAATCTATAAGGAAGAGGCCACTATATAGGTAGCTGAGATAATTTAGATTTTTTTAATTATTATTAATTGTTTAACAACAATTTAGAAAAGAAAAGGCATGTTTAAGCTATCTCTGTTTTCCTAGAACTCATATTGGGTCTATTCCATTCTGGTGTGTGTCTTGTATTTCTATGTGTGTGTATGAAACACACCTGTGTGTACAGCTACCCATGTGAATCACAGACAGACTTTCTTATGCTGACTGCATTTTAATATTCATCTGCTGTTTGCCCTCTGCCTTTGATCAGGTCAGTGTACAAGCAGGGATTGCCAGAAGCTTTTCCATATATTTCGATTTGAATATACTTTAGGACCTAGTTACAGAAAGATCATATAATTACTGTTTTAGTTGACTTTGCCCATGTGATTGGGGCTGATTAATATCTTTGAAATAGAGTACCATGACAGAATGCTAGAATGTTTTCTATAGTTAGTTTTGAAACTAAAAATATTTGAAGAAAAGTGTACCTCCAATAATTTTTTAATATAATGGCAGTTTTTATTTGACTATCAGATTAAGGAAATGAAAAACACAATAATCTCTGGTCAACACACAGCAAGTTAGAGGTATGGTGGCAGTATTACTGGTATCTGAGGTGGTAATTTTACAAAACTACCTAGAAGCTAAAAAACACTCAGTGCAAGAGGCAGAACAATCTTTCTAATTTAAATGTAATGTACAGTGAAAGCAGAAAAGCCTTGCATATTTTCAGCAAGTCTTTTTTTGTTGTTATTTTGCAAAAAGGCTTTTTCTGTTTTTTTGACAAAAATTGTCTTTATATTGGGTACTCCAACATTCTCCTGTTTTTCATTAGATGTCCTTGGAAAGCAAAACAAGTCTATATGCCAGTATAAAAGCAGACTTCTGAGGTTTATAAAATTTTTAAAAGTACACAAGTCAGCAAATTCTTCATGAATCTTCAGGTAAAGACATAATAAAAAACTATGTTCCCTTTTTTCACTTTTATAAGTGAATCATAGAATCATTGTAGAATCATAGAATGGTTTGGGTTGGAAGGGGACCTTGATAATATAGTTCCAACCCCACTGCCATGGGCAGGGGCACGTTCAGTTAGATTAGGTGCTCAAAGCCCTATCCAAGGTGCCTTGAACAGGGATAAGGCATTTACAGTTTCTGTGGGCAACCTGTTCCAGTGCCTCACAACCCTCACAGTAGAGTTTTTTCCCTGCTATCTAATCTAAATCTACTCTCCTTCAATTTGAACTCATTTCCCTTTTTCTTTCACCACATGCTTTTGTAAATAGTTTCTTTCCATCTTTACTCCCTTCAGATACTGGAAGGATGCACTTCAGTCATCCTAGAGTCTTCCCTTTTCCAGGCTGAACAATCCCAATTCTTTCAGCCTTTCCTCTTAGGAGAGGTGCTCCCGCCCTCTAATCAACTTGGTGCCCCTCCTCTGGACCAAGCGTTAACTCTGTTCCTATTTTTCACCAATCCATTGTCTTCATCACTATCACTCATGGTTATCAAAGCACCCCATGTGGTTATCTCAATGTAACTGATATTATTTGCATGTTACTTCAAAGTAGTCATACTGCAGTGATGAGCATGAGGACAGAGACCCCAAGAAATAAGATGCTTTTAACTACTCCAGTTTTATGTGAATGGAATTATTCATATAGCTATACTTCAGAATTGGTTGCATATATTTGAATTTCCTCATGCTGCAAAGTGAAAGCTTAAAGGTGTACAGGAAAGGATGTATAGGTAAGGGAAGAAGAAACAGGAGACAAGAAAAGACTAATCAAATATGGTAAAGTTATGAGAATAAAAAAGGATTATGAGATAGAAAAATTGAAATTAAAAAAAGCCATTTATGTTTCATATAAAAGAGGTTTCTTAGCTAATAGATGTATTAGCCACAGGCAGCAATAAGTTTTAAAAATGAAAAACAATACATAATTTTTAAATCACTAAAATTAAAATGGTGACAGCACTAGCAGCTATGATATATTGCAAAGAAGTACTCTAGTCTTCTGAATAAATCATTGAACAAGGACTCTGAAAATCAGAGTTTGATTTTTAGTACTCTTTGCAGTTGCCTAGCTGAGAATGTTAATGATTTATTACTTCTAAATAAAAATTGTTGGAAAACCAATTTGATTGAGAGAAGTCCTGAGAAGCATGTGGAGATTCTGGTGGATGAGAAGCTTGACATGACCCATCAGGGTGCAGCTCAGAGAGCCAACTATATCCTGAGCTGTATGAAAAGAAACAAAGCCAGCAGTTTGAGGGAGGTGATTCTACCCCTCAACTCCATCCATGTGAAACCCCACCTGGAGTACTGGTACAAGCGTCTAATTTTTTTTTTTATTTCCTGGATTTTGTCGTTCTTGCTGGTAATAGACTATCTTTAAATAAACATCATTTTTAAGAAAAGCTTTTCTGATAGTAATCAGCTTAATTGTGGAAACCAGCTTTTTACATATATAGTTTTGGAAAGGTATAAAAAAAGAAATAAGAGTCAAGAAAAAATTATGGATAGAGGAAGCAACAGAAAAGAGAAAAGAAAACATGAAAATCAGGACAAACACAACAACTGTACTCTTTATTTTATAAGGTGCCTAATGCAGGACTATGCAAATTTTACAAGGTCAGAGATATACTCTGAAATATACCTAAAACTAGGTTCTTAGAGTGATTCTGGAATTTTATTCATGTGGAACTATACTGAATATACTTTATTACCTTTCAGTGGAAATAGGCTCTTGATTTATTTTCTCTGAAAATCTTTGCTAGGGGAGCTATAAATCTGTTCTTAAAAATTATGATTACCTTTCACATCAGTGGAAGATAAATTTTAGCATATTTAGCAATACCAGCAAGGTGTTTTTTATGCAGGTGTTAGTTTTAACAGTGCCACTACAGATTCAGCATGTGTGTGTTAGCAGGGAGGCACAAAGTACATGGCACATTCATTTTTATATGATTTATAGGTTTAACTGTATCATGAAATATTTAAGTATGCCAGAAGTGTTTGAAATATCTAGTAGGTACTCATTAGTTGTCCCTTTTTTACTTTGTTCAATTAATGGAAGGACATAAATTTTATATTAATTTAGAAATGCTTTTGGCCTCTAACAGTTATTTTGTGATATGCTAGTGACATTAAATAAACACAATTGCTGGATGCTGCAAGTCTTTTAGAAATATTTATTACTTGCAATAAAACTGTCTCTAAACTCTATAATGATACTGTAAAAATGACAGTACTAAGAGAGAAAGGCCTTTAGGAAGAAGTGGTTTCAGACCCATACTAAGGCAGAGCAATACAGGCCAAGTCTTGAAAATGAGAGTAGAGGAATGAAGAAAAGGAAGGAAGGAGAGAGAAAGAAAAAAAAAAATCTCTTCAATGCAAATTATGTTGGCGGTTTCTGATTGTTGATCTGAGATTCATTAGCTGGGTATAGATAGTTAAATAAGCTCTAAGGAGTATAATTAGTGAGACAAAATATAGGTAAGGGTTGATGGATTAGCATAGAATTATTGATGCTGACAGCCCTTCGTTTTCCAGGGAAACACTGCTGTGAAGTAAGGAACAGATGCTGAAAAATATGGCACATCTGATGCTGCTTGTGCAAACTGACCCTTGGCATTTTGTATAAGGTCAAAAGATTTCTGAAATTTCAGTGAACAGGGACTGTGGGCATGGAGGTTGACAGCTCAAATCAGGTGTGTGTTTTGCCTTTCAGTGAGTATCTGATGATCATGGGCTTAAATAAAATCTAAGGCTCTGCAGAGAATGCCTGAAATGCTATTTGTTGTAGATTTTTGCAGCTGGTTAAGATGTGTTATATAATCTGTCATAATTTATTCCTGATCTATTTTTATTCTCCCCATTTGAAGAGTAGAAATTATTATTGAAAGTTATCCTCACTACTGAAAATTGATTTCAACAAAGAAACTTGTAATGCACGGTTTAGGAAAGTAGTAGCTAGAATTACATTTATTACTTAACATACTATATTTATTTTTTTAACTTCATAGGAAAAATGATGATATATCCAAATAAAGTTCCAATTTTTATTTAAAACTTAAATAACTGTCCTCCCTGTCCTAATAATCTACATACTGAATTTTAGCATTTAAATACTGTTATTTAACTAAGCCCACTGTTGTTTAGAATTTAGCAGTTAACGGAGACATTTGTCTCTAGCTACTTTTTTCATGCACTTTTGCTACAGAATAATTAGTCCATTGATGATAATTTCAGTGTCACCTCATATAAGAATTATGGGAGATTATGAGAAATTGCAGGCAAGTTAAACACACTACAGTGTAAAGTATCACAACTTTAGATGTAATTTCACATGTATAATGTGTAACAAATGTGCAAACTGAGCTGCTCAGACTAAGCAATAGGGTTTTCTTGATCCTTTGAGAAATAATCTCCTGAAAGTACATTCCATCTGAGTCAATAAACATGTCTTCTGAATGTTTTTTCAATGGAAGTAAAATTTAATAAACAATAAAGATGAATATAATAATAAATCTGATAGAAATTTTATGATTGATTTTCTTGAAACAAGCTACAGGAATGCCTTGAAACAGGAATGCCTGACATGAATGGAAACAAAATTTTTTTTCTGGACTGGGGACATCAGCATGCAGGAAATGACAATTACCTTTTGCAAAGGGTTCAGTCAGGCTCTCTGTCTCAGAAAGGATAAAGACCTGGATGTTGTGACAAACATTGATTGTTTAAGAGGTTTATTTATCTATGCTGACAGATTTAAAAATAGAAAAGCTAATTAGGTAATAAAAAGGATTCACATAGAACAACAAAAATTTTACTATTTTGTATACAATCCAAGGCAGTAAATATCATGGAATGGCACAATAGCTAACTCCTGTTTAGTATTAATTGACCATAGATGGCTAATTTCGTGCCTCTTGATTAAGCTTATGATAATTATTTTTAAAGTTGTGATGTAGTATTACTGGATTGGATAGATATTGAGTATTAGCTGGAAAAGGTAAAAAAACTGCTTTCTCAAAATTTGTAATATTTATTTCAATAGCCTTCACAATGATCCAAATAAGAACAGTATGCATCCTCAAGAAAGGACTATTGCCTTTTTCTTGTGAAATTTCCAGCACCTTAGGAGAGCATCTTTTTAATGGAAGTAGTTTGGCACTTTTGACTGTCTGCTTCATTAACTCTTTATAGGGATGCATGAGCATGGCAATGAAAAATCCTTTCTAGTTATGGGAAAATTGATGCATATTAAACATGTTACACAGGGCAGGGGTTTGTTGTTTGTTTTTTTTTTTCCTCAAATTGTTATGTCTGTGATTTGAGGACATTGAAAATCAGGCGATTTGAGGCACTCCGTTGTGTTTTTAAAATCTACTAGCACCTCCTCTTTTGGAAGAGTAATTCTTATGAATACAAAAATGTTAAGACAAAACCAATGTATATTACTAATCAAACAAAACTCTTCTCTAGTCAAATCTCTCAGCATTTGCTCTTTGTATGCTCCACCTTCTTAATGCTGAAGAGAGACAGTAACAAGTGCTTTAAGTGCTTAAATCTTAATTTAACTTTATAGGCTATGGATTATGGCATACCTTGTGCTTCTACTGTCAGTTGGCTAAATTTATATTGCAAAATATTTATTAATTTTCTAATGAAAAATATCTGTTTCAATAAGAAAAATATATTCTCCCATTGTACAGGGAGAATGTTGAATATATTGTATAATTAGTGTCATTTTTACACATGCACTACAGAATAAATGGTACAAAAAATTGTACAGTTATCACAGGGAAATTTTTGTTGATCAGATACTAAGATACTCCATGTTTCAAAATCAATATGTATGGACAATAATGAACAGAAAATCTCAGCGAACAGTGGGAAAATATTTTTACCAAAATAGTTGTTCTGTGTCTGACCCTTTTTCTGCTCCCTAATTCTTAATGGAAACTTGCAAAATATTTTCAACAAATCTTGTAACTAAAGCTAGCAGCAGTAAAAAATATGAAAAGAATTAACTCAATGAAAGTACTGGGTTTATGATACATAATTTTCCTCACATCTCTATCAGATGACCCTTAATTTTCCATAGGTAATAACTAGAGTTCTCTCTCTTGCTGTTTCTTCAAAGTTTATTCCTTTGCTAATATCTTCTCCTCTGCATAGGTGTCCACCACACTTATCTCCCACATTACCTAGCCAATTAGTGTAATTAAGTTAGAGTCAAAGCAATTGTATTCAATTTGGGTTTGCTTTTTTTTCAGTGTGAGTTTTTTTCAACGTGTGAGTTTATCCCTTTAACTATACCCGTTGGGCTAATAAGTGATTACTTTGTATTGTTTCTTTGCCTTTTAATTTCCAGATAGTTACTTTCAATGTTTTTCATATGTCATGCAGGAAAGGTGGTGAGATGATGATCAACACTTGTATGTGATCTCTGTAATTCTTCATTGATACTGCAAAATTATCAGACTGTAAACACAGGGAAGAACCATGAGATCAGAGATATGATATAGTAGCAATACTGGCTTGTGAAATTCCTTTCCAAACGTAGTAATCATCAGCATTTTAGTATTAAAGTTGAATTTTTGCATCACTACATGACTGAAATAACCCATTAAATAAAAAGCACAGTTTGATGGGGAGTACAGCTGATAGAGGAGACCTGTGACTGGTGAGTCAAGTTCCTTCTTCAGGCTGCCTGTATTGTTGTGAACATGGCTTTTTCCAGGTTACAGCCAAGCGGTTGTCCTCTGGGGATTACTTACGGTAACATCCAGGAAAAACCAAATTTGTTAAAAAGCAGCATGAATTTTATGAGAACAGATTAATGCTTTTTATTTGGATTTCACACCATGTTGGCCACAGAAGTTCCCCTGTGCCATTGCTACTCTATCTTACTAGATAAAAAAACTTAGCCGTATGTTGCATCACATAAACAAAAGTTTTTTAATTCCCAGACCTATTATATGAAAAATGATTCAATCAAATTTTGTTTATTTTGTATTTTTCAATTTGTGTGTACTGTTTTTCACACCGCACTGTAACTTTACGTGGTTTTTTTGTGATTCTTCAGGACTGAGGCTATGCAACTTCATTGAGCAGGCATTAAGTTTAAAACAAGAAAAAACAAAGGGTAATGAAATTACAGTAAAAGAAGGGAAAGTTGAGGTTGTCAGAAGACTAGAAGAGCATTTGGAAGGTGTCAGCAAGAAATGCAGGAATAAAGTTCTATTACATTATATTATTGAATAGAAACGTCACCAAGTCATGGGCACATCTCTGCTGCTATGGAAACTGTTATCTGTGCAGTCATAGAATCAGTGCACTGAAGTAGTTACAAGGAGGGAAATACATGTGAAATACAATAGGAAATTTCCTTTGAAATACTGAAAATCTCTAGAGAAATTAAGAAATTTCAGTAAATGAGGAAAACTGGAATTTTGCAATTTTATGAACTTTTCTTGTTTCCACTGAAACAAAAATAAACTTTTCACCATTTTAAGAACTATCCAATAGTCTGGCACTGGAACTGCAATTATGGGATGTAGGAGACAAAGTTCAAAGGAAGCAATACAGCAACTTTGTAGTGTTTGATCATGCATTTCTGTACTTCTGAAGATGTCTTTCTAAATAAGAAGTCGGCATATTTCTAATATATATTTTTAGTAGTCCTATAAACTAGTACTTTCTTTGGAAAAGTTTATTGCTTGAAAATGTTGCAGTTCCCTGAATAATGGCAAAAAATGGATCTGAATTATTGGGATGTATTTTTTGGGGTTACATCAATGGAACATATAATTCCATTTCACAGTTTTCTTTGTGAGAATTTGTCATTATTTTATTATGTTTCATCAACAGAAAAGCTTACTATAGTGCATCCCCAGATTTGAATTTATCTCTACATTTTGTGGTTTTTTTAATGAGATATTCTTGATGTAGTATTGCTTGCAATTTTTACTTGCTGCTTTGTGAGTTGTCTATATATAATCTGTTTTGGTAGTGGCTCTCAGTTCATGAGCTGCTTATAGTTGTAGGCACTCAAAAAACACTGTCTCCAAATGTATCTTAAAACCCAACCCACATTTTCTTTTAGAGTAACAGACTACAGGCAAAGCTAAAATACTTCTTCAGTTTGCTGTGAAGCATATCCACACTTAAACGTTTTTGAACTGGTATATAGTTGAAGAGACTGCACTAACCACAATTATTTACTCCAAAAGTGTTTGCTTGGATATATAAACACAGTCCTGTAAAAAAACCCAAACCACTTCAAGTCTTCTCTCACATTCTCTCAACCACTGTAATGAGTCCATTGTGCTTGTCATAGCATCTGGATAGCACTTGCAGTTGGGCTGGGGACAGTGTCAGAACTGCCTTTCAGCTGCCATGGGCTGTGTTATCAGGTCACTCTTCCCTCAGGACTGCAGTTCTGAAGCTCCTGGAGTCATAACTTCTTGGACATTTTTAAACTTCTGTTCTCTTGATTTTATTAAAAAGAGCAATGTAGCTTCTGCATCCTACTCCAGTGCCAGGACAGGAAATCTTAAGCAGCCCCTTTCCAATAATCTTTAATCCACTACACATTCCTGTTCCTTCAACACAATAGACTAGCTGTGTTCTGATGTTCCTTGTTTGTTTGTGTTCTTTTTGTTTGGTGGGTGAGTGGGTGTTGTTTTACTTTGTTTTGGTTATTTTTTTTTTTTTCATTTTGGCATTTGGGCATAGAGTCAGGAAGAGAAAGAAAATATCAGGAAATTTGACTATTTTCATTTTAACTCAGTTCATTTTCCCAGTGGTAGAGTTTGTGAAACTACATCTTGAGCCAGTGTCAGTGCTGCATGTAACCACTGTTGCTGAGACTGTCTGCTACTACAAGTGTCTCCCAGGTCTCACGCATTTCTCTTCCACCCTCTGCTATTTCATTTGGTAGAGTCTGACACAGACCTTGATATGTGCTTTGTGCTCCCTGACCCAAGTGAAAGTACAGAATTTTGGATAGATTACAGGGTTTGTCCATGGCTATCACACAGAAATTCTCACTGATTACAGTCAGTGGCAATTGCAGTCACTATAGTGGGAAATTTATGCCTTTCTTTATTGGATGTATATTTTTAAAGTTTTTTCAAGATACTGCAAACTTAATAGAAGCTTTACAGCAAAGAGGAAAAAAACCCAAATAGCTTACTGTTCTCTACTATGAATAAGGTTTCAAAGCTGCCATCTTACTACACTGTAGTTTTTTTTTTCCCAGGCTATTTGGGATACCAATTCTGCTTCAGAAGGAACAGTAGTTTCCTCTATGGCATTTAGGATGAAGAAATCTCTTCATTCTGCTCTATAAGAATCATTCTATCCACCCAGAGCTAGTGATGCACTTGATATTAACCCTTTATGGAGAGATTAAGAGTGCTCTGTATCCCTGTGAACAGCAATGGATTCTGAGACTGCAGAGGGGGCAAGTGGGGTGGATCTGTGTCTCTTCAGAGGTGTCGTTTTTTAGTGTGCTTTGACACTAACCTGAAATGCTATCTCTGAAGTGGGATCTGTTATTTCATATAAAAGAACATGATTGTATTTAAAAGTGTGTACAAGTACGGCAGTATAAGAAATGTATTCTGTGCAAAGCAGTGGAATGTGCATTTTTCAGTTAATAACTGATAGAGACAGTGCACGATCAGGAAATGTCTTCAGAAGCTAAAAATAATTCAGTGCTATAACGGTGGTTGAAATATATTTACTGTACAAATTTTTGATGAAACATTTAATTTCCCTATGGCAAAGGAAAATTCTCCTCACCGACATTTGTAATATTGAATAACAGAAAAATGATTTTTTTTTTTAAATACATGGTTGTAATAGGATGTATTTCTTTGAGTGCTCCAATGTTGCCTTCATGTAGACTTATGGAACTGTGCTCTTATGCTTTATGTTAGCTCCACAAAAACCTCCACTGAATTAACAAACAGATTATAAAACTTCCTGTGCTATCTGCAATTTACCCCAATATCTTCCATCAAATTTTTCCACTTCAGTACTATAACTAAGTTCTAAATTTAAGTGATGGTGGAAAGTCTAAAAGAAGGGACTTTAACCAAAATGTTTTAATAGAAATTCTTTTATTATGTCAAGTGTTGAGTTTGCTTCAGTAAACAGTAAAAAGGATGATATGATTTGATCCTAAATGTTTTTGAATAACTTAATATAAAGAAAGAGGATACCCTAAGATTTGAGAGTTTCTTTTCTTCTACTGATTTTGTTGTAAGAGTTTTTCCGCATATGCAATTTATGCAGCAATTACCTACTAATGTTGGAGAATTACTTCCAATTAACAGTCATAAATAGTGATGCACCAGGCACAGTAAAACATTCTTACAAAGAAGTAGTACTCCCTTCTTCATCAATGCTGTGTGATTGTTACTTTTGAAACAGCAATACCTAACATTTTCAGTGCTTTTTCACAACTTGACAGACAATGTTCACATCCACTTAGAAATGTTTACCTTGGTGCATTGAAAACTGTACACCTAAAATCCTTAAAAATTAACATCTTATTTAAATGGAAAGAATTTGCAATTAGAGTGCTATGCTGTGCCTAGACAGCAACTGATTAAAAAACCTTAAGTGTTATTTGCTAATTGATAATGATGTGTATTTCATACAATTATTTTTCTTTACTACAATTGACCCTTTCTCTGCTTACATTTAAACCATTATATGAAAGGATTACATTTAAAAACTAGGAAGTGTTTGCTGTCACTTGCAGGCCATTGAAATTTTTCAAGTTTATGAACCTCTCTCTGAGCTCTTTGCAGACTTCTTCCATCAACACCCATGATAATATATTGATTAATTTTTCTGAACATTCATTCTGAAAAGTGCTCAAGAATATTAATCAAACTCCAGCAGGATGTAAAATCCAACTAGGTAAGGTGGCCGCTATTATCCCATTTAAATCCAAGTATTATTTTTATATGCTGTACATTTGAAAAAGGGGATTTTTTGGTCAGTGACAATTTTCATTTGTATTTTCCTTTCAAAAGTATATCCCACTACTTTATATACATTCAGACACTTACCTATATAGATTTAAACAACAAACATAGAAGTCTTGATTATATTGTCTAAATTAATAATCTCCCTGCACAACTCTGAAATTACATTAGCACAATCTAGATCTAATGGAACAACAAGTGCAGAATCTCTGGCACTGTTCAGACAGACCAGTTTATTACTGACACATCATTCTGTCTATGTGAATTATTAGATTTTCAGATTTTCAGTGTAATGGATACTAGACAAAAAGTTTAGTATTGACGGATTGGTTTTAATGCCCTGTGGATATGCTGCTTAGTCATGTGAGATTGCTTATAAGTGATGCTTCTCTTAAGTTTCCCCCTTAAATTTTCTGATGCTACTGATAATTTGGCCAATTTTCCACTAATTTTACAGTTCACTAATCCACTCCATATATACTTTTTTGGCTACAAAGATCTAAAAGCTTTGTTAAAATCAAGATAAGTTACATCATCTACTTTCCCTTCCATCTACAGAACAGTTCATTTGATTTTGGAAACAATTACTTTAATCAAGTGAGATTTGCTAAATTGCCTCTTTGTTCTGTAGTTGGAATATTAGATAGTGTCATAACTTACACAATGTATTTAAAATATTTGTAGCGGAATCTGAAAATAGTTTGAGTTGGAAGGGGCCTTAAAGACCAGGCTGGATGGGACTTTGAGCAACCTGTTATAGTGGAAGATGTCCCTGCCCAAGACTGTTAGAATATAGATTTCTTTTCCAATATGAATTGGAAAAGCAAGTTGCATTTCTAGTTATTATTGTTATGAAAATACACAACTCTGTAAAAATTTTCCTTGTAAATTTGTCTAATCCCAAAAAGGAAACTCAGGTTAAACTGCAGTGTTATTTGAATGGCAAATAAATACTGCAGTAAGTGCTGGTCACCCTGACCAGAACATGGAAAGTGTGAACCATCACTTAAAGCCAACTTCACATTTAATCCATCTGGTGTAGAAGTTTTATGATAGTTACTCAGATGACATCAATACAAATAGGTAAAGTGGGAATATAAATGGGTTATAAAACAGTGTTTTTCCCGTAGTGGTGTAAGTTATTGTTATCCAGATTGCCAATCAAAGAATTTAGTAGAGACTGTGCAATATGTAAGTGTTGATATTAAAGTTGCTTTAGGAGGAAACAGATGGTCTGGAGCTTTTCAGCTCTGCAGTTTAGATCATTAGTGTAACTGCAGAAAAAAAAATCTTTGTAATGCCAGTGCAATTTACCTCATTACTCCTGTGTAAGTCACTCTTGTTAAAATCATGAAAGAAATAATGTTTTATGTGTGTGTTTTTACACAGAAGACTATATTAGTGGCTGATGCAATTGCTACATCAAACAGTAAGAGGAAAATAAAAACAAATTGCAGGAAAAGATCTGGTTTGGGTTTTAGGTAGAATAAAAGCCCTTGTGGTCAGGTCAGAGGAGAACAAATGAATATAAAAAAATATTGTTTTGGATGAATGAGCCTTATTTTTTTTGCCACCAAACGAATCTTGAATACAGCAAACAATTTGCACTGTCACCCTACAGATTCATGTGGCTATTAAATGATCATAAAAGATAACACAAAATATTTGGTGCCCATATAATATTAGTCATTTAACTAAACAAACCCAGCAAGATGACATCATATATGGCAAAAACTATATACAGCATATGGCAAAAACTACTTCCTATGGCATTTTTCAGAAATGGATGGAAAATATTCACATTTTACAGTCTCTATGCACACTTGGATGGAACTTAAGATTCACACAGGAGGAATGTTTTCTATGTCACAACAAAACAGATAGTCTTAGACATTGAAATCATGCAAATGTATCAGTTACTTAGATATTCTCTTTAAATGCCAACTATTCAGTATTCATAAGGAGAATATACATTCTACTGTTGCCTTAAGCAGAAATTCTCTATAGCATTTCAATGTACCGCTGATGTTATTCAACTGGTGTTATTCAACTATTCAGAAAAATTCTGAATTAAGCTTCCTCAGAATATTCAGTTTCTGTATCTTCTAGGTTTCATCAAGATATCTTTTTTAAATTTTGTGTGTGTATGAAATGTTTTTGAAGAAATGCATTACTTCTCACAATTTCTTGCTTGAATTTCTTGCACCAATTCAGGCTTGAGTTTCTAAATTCTAGATTTCTAGATGGAATCAAGGGGTCCTAAGTTGGCCAATCAAAATTGCTTGTTTAAGCAGCAGAGAGGAATTCATCTGGGACTGCTGAACCGTCCTCCTAGAGTTTCCAGGTGCTAGGATGTGGAGCATGAATGTGTGGCTCAGACACCAGCAATGCTGCTGTGTCAAAACAGCTAACAAGCAGTGTGCAGAAATTCCTGATTGTGTTGGAGACATCAGATGATGTAGCTTAATAGCTTTTACTCAATGCCTGGAAAAACTATCTGCATAAAATTGACCTATATTTCACCTGAGTCTGTAACAAATTTGGTTTCTGCTTGTGGATCTCTGTGTTCAGTGTTGAATAGATAAAGTTTTTAAAACTTAGGTTTCCATTAAGTTTGTTTCACCACACTTTACATAACTCAATTTTATTCTCATGTAGAATATTTACACAACCTGCTTTCTGGTAGTTTATTACATCCAGAGCTGGAAATAAAAATTAATTTGGGGCAGTCTTTTTTATTTGTTCATTTTAATATTATGAATTAGAAATGTGCTGCATGCTGAGATTGTTTATACCTAGTTTTATATTTCTTATCAAAATGGATGCCATAGAATCATGTAAATCCTAGGAAGACAGATAAATGTTTAACCTAGTCCATAAATTGCAAGGATAACATAACACTGGAAGGATAAATATAAAATGGTTCTTTGTCATTAACATATTCTTTAGACTCGGCAGTCAGATTTCTATAAAAGTGAATGAAAATCTTACTTCATTAAGTGTTGGCTATCATCTTTAAAGGGGATACTTTTCAAGGTAAATTACTTGAAAAACTTGAAATTAGTTTAGGTAATGGCTAGGCAAGGAAAGGTAATAGGAAAAATATCCTCAAAACATAGTCTCCTACACCCTATATCTCGATCCTCAGTTTAGTTGCTTGTGGGTTTTTTGTTCTTTTTCTTCTTCCCCCCATTTCTGGCGCTTATCAGCTCACAGTGTAATTGACTGATTTTAATTACATGTACTTGCTTTCCTTTTATGTATCCATTGATGAATTTAAACCAATGCATGCAGTGTGGGTAAAAAGCAGGAGGAGTTGGAAAACATGAGGCAATTAGAAATCTATGACCTAATTGCTCTCTAGTGGTGGGATGAGTTACAGAACTAGAACACTGCCTGGGCTACAAGCTTTCAGAAGGATAGGCTGGGAAGCGGGGGCAGAGCTATTTGTTTGTGTTAAGGAATGGATGGATTGTGAAGAGCTGCCTCTGAGCAACAGCTGTGAAGAGGTTAAGGGCCTGTGGGTGGCAATGAAGGCCAGCACCAACAAAGGACATTTCAGCTGGAGTCTTCAATGGGTGCCTGATCAGGGGAAGCCTGTTGATGAGGCTTCTTGCTTCAAACACAGAACGTGTTGCACTCACAAGCTCTCATTCTGATGGGGGTTTTAAGGCACCTGTCTGTCTGCTGAGAAGGCAATACAGCAGGCTGCAAGGAATCCATGAGACTCCTGGAGTGTATAGAGGCCACCCCTGGGGGCAGGTATTAGACAAACCAGCCAGAAGTGAGCCCTGAGGAACAACAATACCAGCAGGCAGAAGAATGTGGGATATGACAAAATTTGAGAGATTTGAAACAGAGATTGTACAACTTGTTTTAGATTCACAACATGAAGGTATTGTGTTTTCTCAGATTTGCTGCACATAATTAATAGCATTATGGAAAAGCCTGCAGAGTAAATAATGAAATGTAGAGATATATTTGCTGTGTTCAATCCAGAATCTAAAATGTTTATTTCAGAGCAATGTCTTTCTTGCTTTACTAAGTGGATACATAAGAGCGTGGAAACTAAAATTGTTTAGTCTTGCTTCAGTCAGCTAAAAAAGGTCATCTTCCTTCATTCTGTTCAGCCTTACCTTCCTTTTCTTCCCTATATAAAAATGAAGACTGAGAAAGCTAACTATGATAGTGCCAGAAGAATATGCCATTATCTCCCCAAATCAGACAGCATAGTGCAAGAAAAATACAAAATCTTGTGCAGTAATCAGAAGTTCAAGCTCAGTGCTGCTCTCCATGCTTTTTATGCTATACTGATGTTATCCAAGTGTGGAAAGACCTCAGCACAGGTTAAATAACAATTTTTTTCAGTGAAATCCTCTATACTTACACTTCCAGTATGAAAGCCCCTTAGACATCTGGATTTACTATTTTTCTCCCTATGAGAAGTCTCAACACCACAATTCCAAGCTGTAGTTTAAAACCATTATCTGTCCTTCATGGTTTTTTGTTTGCAAGACCTTTTTTTTTATATTTTCTTTATATGTCCTAGATAGTCTTGCAGTGTGTGGGTGAATTTAGTCCTTATGATGTAGTCTTGACACAGAATTATACTGCAGTCCTATCTCATGTTCCTCCATAGGGAAAACCAGAAGTCCATCTGAATCAGCCAAAGAGTCCGTTGTCTTTCAAATTATATGTGACAAGATACATATGAAGAATGGATACGGTCAGTTCTATTCTGTTACTTTAGTGAAATAGAAGTTTATCAGGTTCTATGGCTGCACTTACTATATTTATGTCTTGAATCCCAAAATACTTATTTTAGCTGAATGTGAATCTTTAATGTTAACTCACCTCAATACACAATGGCATTGATTCTGATCCCTGTGGTTACCAGGTCATTCCTTAATTTTATAATAGAAAAAAAGCCAAATCTAATATGTGTGCTTGTCTATGACCATATATGACCCTTCCAAAAGGAGCTTATTTAAAAGCAAAGAATATAAACTGAGCAGTCAATTTGGTTTTAAATGTAAATTATTTGCCTCAAAATTTCTAAGCTTCTGGCAACAGAGCATAGGATCCTCTGGCCTTTAGTGACAAGCTGATACATGCTGCTGCCTTGCAGACTGAGTTCAAATAATTTATTTTGGCTCTTTGTTAGATATTTTCTTTTGACTACTGAGTTGAAACCAGCATCTCACCAAAATTTTTTTTCAGCTGTCACCTAAATGGGAATTAACAATGACATATCAGGAAAAAAAGCAGATACTGTGCAAGACATAATTTCTGAGTATCTTAGCATAAAGCCTATGACTCATTTTCTGGATTTGTCCTCTTATAATCCTCACAATTACCATGCTTACAGTTGTGAAGCTATGAAGACAAAAAAGACCTTTTTAGGCCTTCTTTTAGGGTGCTCACAAAAGCCAAGAAATGTGTCATATTCTGAATCTAGATTCACATATACAGTTGGACTTTCCCTATGCTTTCTGTATAAAACTTACTAGATGTCAGTAGAAAGCAGCCTAAACAATGAACTAACAAAAAATCAATTTCACCCCCAACTTACAGTGTGCAAATGTGTTATAATGAGCTGTGTAGCATTCAATAGAGGATCTTTTCCTGAAGAAATACAATATAGATTTTTACAGCTAGGAAGAAATCTGTTTGAATAAAGTAAAGCTCTCATTTTTACATTCTTTGAAATGAATAATGATGCTTATTTTAAGAGGTCTCAAAAATAACAGAATACTTGCTGAGATTCTAGTCTAATAATCTTCATATAATGCTGTGTCCTTTCCTTCCTGAATGGCACTGGTAATTGATACTGACATACAAGAAGAAGCCGAGTTCCATCCATCCTAGCACAAATTTTATTAAGGACTATCATGAGCTTTGGCTTCCTAGTTTTATATGCAACAAAGCACTGCCAATCTTACTGAAATCAAAAAGTATGTTCAAATCATTGCAGGTAAATCTGGTGTAAAACTATCTTTGATGGAAAGGTAGAAAATTTGAATATTCTAAGTCTATTTTAAAATTATGTTATGATATTAGAGTATGGAAATACACATTTTCATTTAATCTGTAAGTACTTAATGTCTTAGAAAATGTTGAATATGTTTTCTAAATTCACTCTTAGAAGTTTTGCATAATGGGTTAATTCTCTAGTAGATTACATCAGTAGCAGTATTTTTCCAAGTTCTTCTCAGTGGAAAAGTGCTCTAGTGTCATCACTGATGGTGCTGACCCCTCGCCTCTCCTGATACATGAGAGTTCTGAATCATTTGTAGACCAGTCATATCTATCCATGCAGAGTTCAGAAAAAAAACAAACAAACCTGGAAATAAAACGTCTAGCTGAGATCCAAAGTACAAGAAATAAAGGCTGATGTAATTTTTCATTAATATATAGCTGATGAATCTCTTTGGTCCTCAGAAGTTTTTGAAAACTTTTCAAACCGACATCCCACCTTCCTCTTCTTCAAGCATTTAATTATAAAAAAAGATAGTTATTTGTTGATTTTTTTTCCATGTTGTTTCTTTACATTACAGAAATTTATACTTCTTTTCTGGATAAGGTTGATAATGCTACAACTTGGAAACATTTTCTTAAAAATAGTCTACAACCTCCTATGCCATATCACTAGTGATTCACAGATTGACTATGCACAGAAAGTTTAGTGAAGAGCCATTACTCGGACCTAGTTAAAGGAGAAACCTTATCAGCTATTTTGGGTCAGAAATATATTTCCGAATATCTATATCTATCTATCTATATCTTTTATATATATATATATATATATATATCAGGAAGAAAGGGGGTGGGTCCAGCTGCAGTGTTAGCTGCAAGGCAGATCTCAAATCTTCAAGACACATCAGAAACCACATTCAAACATTATATTAGAAACCAGGTTGAAATATGAGAATTAAGGAAATGTGATTAATTTCTCATCAATGAACACAACTATTTTTATGCTTCACAAGTTGCTAAAGTATTTAATAATATAACACAAAAATATTTGAAGTGACTAGTAGTAGTAATGCTAATATACCAAATTAAGATTTAAATACAGACTTTTTGGTGCCTTATAGTCAGAACATTATTTTCATCAGTGAAAATAAATAGATTTGAGTTTACTGGTGCAATCCAGAGATTATAGTGAGTACAGTGTCACTCAAAATTAAGGTTTATAGAAATAAAAGACTACAGGCAGTATCAAAATGAGAAGAATTTTGGAAATCTAGCAAGCAGTTCCCATATATAAGCTCCTTTTGCTGTGCTCTGATAGATAAAACCAGTACATTGTGACACAACCTATGAAAATACTGTAAAGGTCCTTTGTGATACAAGCTATTGAAAATGGATGTGATTGTGTTGGTCTGAGGCAGGCTTGTATATATAATACTCAGAAAATATGCATCTTGGGTTATGGAACCAAAAAATGTGTATTCTGTTTCATCTGTTGAAAGCAGTTTGGGAAATGTAGTTTTTTTTGTCTCTTGTAACTACGGGGGGAGGGGCGTGGATGCTTTCTGATAATGGCCCAGCTGTTAAAACC
>VZUI01051235.1:0-33959 GCA_013401135.1 Cettia cetti | reverse complement strand
AGCCCTCCGTGAGGCGGCGGCCGCTGTCAGCGCGGGGCCCGCGGCGGCAGCGCCCTCCTCACACCGCCTCGGTCCCGGCCGCTCCCCGCTCCCTCCTTATTAGGCAGCGGCGCGGGGTCGCCGCCGCATCCGCATCCGGCCGGGGCCGCCGGGCAGGGCAAGCCCGGGGCGGGGCGGCGGCTCCGGGCGCTCCCGCCGCGCACCTGATGCCGCGGCGGGGACAGCGCTGGGGGGCTTTTGTTCGGCATGCTTTTCTTCCCCCCCCCCCCCCCCCCCCCCCTTTCTTTTCCGCCTGGCGCTGCAGCAGCTGCTCGGTGCCACCGGCGTGTGCCGCCCCCGGAGCGCCCGTCCCCGCCGTGCACTATGGCAGAGGACAAAAGATGAGCGCCCTGGTGGGGGTTTAGTTTGGGTTTATTTTCCAGAGGCGCCTGTAGAGCAGGTCGTTGTCACGCCGTTATTAGGGGCTCTGTCGAGGCTGTGCAGGAGATGTGTGGAGTCCTGGGCTGTGTGACATGTCATAGAATCACCAGGGGATCCCAGAATGGTTTGGGCTGGAAAGGACCTTAAGGACCATCTCATCCCATCCCTTTGCCTCGGGCAGATGTCCCTGGGCTTTGTTTTCCTATGTAGGAAGCCACATTGTTTAACAGTGATATGCCAAAGGCTGAAATTCAAAGGTTACTCCATACCTGTGCTTTATGAAATTCCCTCTGATTCCATTAACAGCACGAGGGAAGGTCTTGGATACGTGGGCAGGTGTCTGACACCACCACACAGAGGTTCAGCTGTAGGACATTGTGATGCCGTAACTGACTGATTGCACAGGAGACAGGTCTGAAAAAAGAAGAAAATAAAAAAGGCAGTGAAAGGTGCCAGGAAACAAAAGTAAACGCCAATGGAAACAGTTTTATTGTTGAAGATAAGTGACATGCGTTAGGGTTGGGGTTTTTTTAGCAGCTGGAGTTGGTCTGAGCACGTCTGTTAGTGCAGATGTGTGTGGGGATTACTGAGAGCAAGACCAAGGATGATGGCAAAATCAGAGAGGGATGTTCTGAACACATCAGGCTGCGGTTGATTTTTCAGTTCGCTGCTGAATTTCCCGTTTTTGTTTTAATTTTAGGCCAGGCTGTTCCCAAATTACCTGGCTCCATCCTCTCCCTCTGTGTGTCTCCGTGGCAGGCACGAGGGAAGCTCTGGAGTGTGGGAAACGGTGTGAACTGGCACAGCGTGTCCTGGGAGAAGCGTGTTTGGATGTGGGGAAAGCAGCGGGTGTCGTGTGCAGGAGGCAGGAGAGGCTTTATTCCATTTTCATTTGAATAACGAGCATTGAATCATCTTTTCTGCTCAAGGGGGGGGAAAAAAAAATCCAGATGGCTGTGTGCTTGCAGGAAGGTTTTATTGCAGCTAATAGTGGTGTTTGCTAAGGACTATGTACACAAAGGTAGAAGATCAAATACTTTTGTGGCAATGCTTGTTTGTTTTGGGTATATGTGTATTTCTGTGGTTTTGGTAGCCCCAATAAGACCTGACACACTCAGGGACACGTCAGGCAGCATTTGCTCGGTGTTTGTTTCAATACAGCACTTCATAATAGTAATTTTTCAATGGTCACTTGTAGCCTTTTATCCAGATTGCTTTAATCAGCATTTGTGTTCTCTGTTGGCATTGCTCTGCCTTCTCCCGAGCTGTCTTTTCAAACATCATTGGATTTTTTCAAGTGAAATCTTCATGCTTATTGCATCTGTCACTTCTGGGATTCACTCCAAGCGAAAGGCAGGGATTCAGTTTAATGGCAATGAGGAGGAATGCACAGAAGGGGGAAATATCAGCTTTTCCCTGGGTGCTGCAGCACAGGGTGCCCAGCTCTGCCCTCGGTGACATCCAGCATTCGACTTTTAACGACGGCTTCGTAAAACGCCTCATTAAACCAAAACGGTGTGTGGTGATGGGGAGGGAATTTACGGTCCTGGGTTTCATTTGGGGATCGATTCCCAGGAATATCCCTGGGATGCCAGCTTCCTAGTCTGAAGACACGAGCAAAACACTTCCTGGCCCGAGTTTGCAGCCCGGTGAGGTCATCAGTGCACCACTCCCAGGGCCAGGAATGTCCTCTTGGGCAAGCTCACAGGCACATTTTCACTTGACTTTTAAAGTCTGGATTTGTTTGTTTTGATTTTGTTTTACTGAGGCTTTTGTGATAATCTCAGCCCTTCTCCGAGGATGTGTTGGAACAGAAACTCACTGAGGATTTGAAGTGCCCCAGTTTAAGCCTTTGCAGGGCGTAGGAACAAGAATTAAATGTCTGTGCTCTCTTCTAACTCGCTCCCTGTAGTCTCCCCCACTTAATATTTTTGGGCTGGCATATTCTCTGAAATTGGTGTGGTTAGAAACTGCTTAGAGCTTCAGTTTAGGCAGCTCCTGGAGCCATGTGTGAAGAGTCAGGCTGCTGGTGGCTCGGGGCTGACAGCATGGGAGCTGCTGAGCTTTTGTCACATTCTGCACAGTTGCAAGTGGTGGTGAACACCAAGTTAAAATGAAGCAGAAAAAGGTTTTAGGCTTAGCTGAGTGACTCAGGAAAGCAGCAATGAAAATCTATTTTTCTGGATGTGTTGGCTCCACCAGTATGGTTGGGAATTGTTTACTGGGCCCTTTCTTTTTATCTGTTAATAGAATTGCTTTGTTCTGCTTTTCCTCCTGTGAGTAACCATGAAAAAAAATGGATTATTTGTTTCTTTTTGAGGTTATAATTGTTCAGTACATGACTTTTTGTGGCTTTTCTCATCTCAAACCACACATAGGCATGTGAAATACCAGCATGACACAGAACTGCTCAGCTGCTCCCAGGTTCCACTGGCAGCTTTGCAGGGCTTGTCCTCAGAGGAACAAATTGTCTGGAGAGGATCCTAATGGAATATACCAGCCATTAGTTGTATCACTAGCCATTAGTTGTTTTTGTGGGGTTGTGTAGGGAATATAAATCCAATCAGGATTAATGGCTGGAGATAATGATGGAGCTGGAAAGTAGAAAGTATAGGGCACTTGCTGTAGGGCAAGTGGATAATTTTACTTTACCCCCCCTCCCCTGAAATTCCTGATGCCAATAAGACTGGGGGGAATCCCTTGGAACAGACAAGGGATAAGATTAGGGGCCACAAAGAGCTCCTCAAATGGAAGAGGATTTTGTGGTGGAACATCCTGAAAACTTCAAAATCCTGATCTGTAGGTAAGGAACTTGACAGAGAAATATAGAAAATGGCATTTGCTGCTGCCTCCAAAGGGGAAAACCTGTGGTTTTTGAAGGCTGCTGATGTGCCTGTGGTGGATAAAAGCTATCTCATTAGCATGGAAGTGACAAAACATGGCCTTTTGGACCATTTCTCCTCTCTGCTGATGACTTAGAGGGAGAATCATCTGCACTAGGGAAAGGACAATTTCTTCAGCATGACCACTTTGCTTCTTCAACACCACTGGCTTTGTCTCAGTCCATGTTTTGTTGGTGATAACAATAAGTGATCTCTAATCTGCTTTTTGCTGAGCCTGTGATGACGTCTGAGGTCTGGCTCTTGGTGGGAGAAGTTGCAATGACTCTGACATTGAGCTGGGCCTCTCAGCCCAGCATAATTAGGTTTGTCTTGTTTTCCTTTTTTAATAATTGAATTTGAAAGAGCAATGGAAATAAAGCAGTGGTGGGATCTGACTTAAAGTGATTAAGGCTCAGCCTGATGCTGAGATGAGCTCCCAGCTCTCCTTGGAGTGTTGCTGAGCTGTGCTTGAGGCCAAATGTTCCCTTTAGGAAGGACCAGGGCTTCCCTGTGGTTTTCCAGATTTTGGCTGCCACATATGTAGGAACAAGCACATAGGTAATAATTCTTCTGAGCTGAATGTTAAGGCAGCCATTTCTGCATTTTTAGCAGATGTATGTGGGCAGGATTTCCTAAAACTTCATGGGAATGGTGTGCCTGAAACTACTCCTTGTTTGCATCCCTGTGTGAACCTGGGCAGTGCATTGCACCTGCAGTTCCTGGTTTAAGCAATCCCTGGGAAATGGACTTCAAATCACTCAGTTGTGAGTATTTGGAAATATGGGAACTTCCCTCCCCGTGGTTCTGCATATAGTTGCCATAGAGACCTTGTTCCGGAGTCCTTGAAAATCCATTGTTTCTCCCAAATAAACATAAAAATATGCAGTATTAAAGCAGCACATTTTTCCAGTGTCCAATTCCTGAGCACTCCTTCATCAGGAACTGTTTTGCCAGGACAAGGAGCAATGGACTCAGACTGAAAGAGGGGATATTTGACTTAGATTTAAGGAAGAATTTCTTCCCTGTGAGGGTGGCAAGGCCCTGGCACAGGGTGCCCAGAGCTGCAGTGGCTGCCCCATCCCTGGAAGTGCCCAAGGTCAGGTTGGACAGGGCTTGGAGCAACCTGGGCTAGTGGAAGGTGTCCCTGCCCATGGCAGGAGGTGGAATGGGATGAGCTTTAAGGTTCCTGCTAACCCAAACCAGTCTGTAAACCTGACAGGGACTTGACGTCCCACCGTGTGCCAGACCTGGATGCTGGACAAACTGATAATGGGTGTAATTAGCAGCTCCAGGGATTAGCAGGCAGTAACAGATTCAATCCACAGTAAGCAGCGTGTCCCTTGGGAACTGGGCAAACTGGCCATGCTGGGCAGATGATGGCTTGATAGGGAAGATTGTCATCAGCAAAGGCTCAATGCTCAGGCACCTGCTCAGGGCTGGAATTACCTCCTGGAGTTGCTTTTTTTTCCTCCCCTTTTCACTTTAAATACTTTAAAAGCCCTCGTGGTTTGCTGCTTCCTGTTGAAATCTGGATCCTCCAGCTGACTCAGGGTGTCTGCTTGGCATTTCCTTGGCATTTTTCATCATACCTGTGTGAAACAGATTGGTATCCTTCTTTCCAAGCTGGGAATGTGAGGTGACACATTTTACTCAGGGTCTGGCAGGTACTAGGCTGGGAATACTTCTAGCAAGTAATACCTGTAGCTTGTACTACTAAGTGGAGTTGTTTTACACATGGTTTGGGTATTTGCCCCAGCACATGTGGATAAATGACCATTGTTACACTTTTAAACTCTTAATTTCTTACTTATTTCCCTTCTGCTGTACTTACATTAATGATATCATATCTTGGGGGCTGGAGGCCCAAAGCTGTCTCATTCAGAACAGGAGGTGTATGGCATTTTTTAGAGTTTTTAGTGATACATTTTGAGGTTTATTTGAATTTTTGGATCTGCTGAGATCAATTTGCAAGGCAGGAGAGAATCCTGAGCCAGCTTAGGCAAACACAAGTTGCCAGACATTCCTCTGCAATATATTCTGCTTTAGCACAGCCTGAAGGGTGGGCACAAAACTCCTCTGTGCTTCCAGCATCTTTTTTCTGGCCACTGCCAGGAAAAATTGCTCCTTTCTGGAACAATTTGTTCTGTGTGGTGTTTTAAGGTGCTGCTGTTAAAGGTGGGTGTCTCTGGTTAGGGTCAGGCTACTCTGGGGTTATCTCTCCATTCTTCCTTTGGCTCCCTGATGTTTCTTTGAGGGTAAAGGTTATCTTTTTGTTCTTTGAATCCATGCTTTGCTACATCCATCTTTTGCTCTACTCGGGGAATTCTTAAGTGCTCTGAGAGCTCCCATAAAAACCAGCTGGGCTTATCTGGGTGTAATTGTGTTGTTTTGGCCGGGCTCCTCTGGAGCTGCTGGAAATGCCACAGGGATTCCCAAAGGACTGGAAGTGTGGGTTGCACGTGCAGCAACGTGACTGTCAAGCCAACAGGTAAGTAAAGATTAAAGGTCATCGAGGTACAGGCTGTAATTCTTCACTGGAAACCAGTTCTCCAGCTGAGAGCAGCCAGCTGAAGGTCCAAGAATTCCCCAAGGAATCAGCCTTTGCCCAGTGCTGGGGTGGGTGTGATTCTCCCTGTCAGGGAGGCTCAGAGGTGGAGGTGGTGCCGTGGAGGAGTCAAGGACATGGGTAGGAAGATGTTTTTCCTTCTGTGTTCTGAGATCTGTCTTCACAGCCCAGAATGTTTATTAAAGCTCCTTAATAGACTAAATCTGCTTCCTTAAGTTAATTTTTGGTTTCTTGCCTGCCCAGAGAAGTGAGGAAGGTGCTTTGTGTCACCCTCATGGTTTGACACCAGGCTGTCCCCCTCGTTGTCATCCCACAACAGGTCAGTGACAAAGAACATCTGTAGGACACAGGAAATGTGTTTGAACTTGGAAGCCTCTGCTAAAACAGATGTTTGGGGGGCTGTAATTGGCACCATGAGACAAGGATTTAAAATCAAGTTAGCAGATTGAACTATCTGGATTTGAGTTTCAGCCTCCTCCAGCCCCGTCCTCCCTCCCCCAGCCCTGATTTCAAATTGCACGTTACGGAAACAGGACGGAATGACAATGGTGCTCTTGGAATTACAGGCTGCTTGGCCAGAAGAGCTGGCAGGACAGCAAATGGAAATGTGGAGAAACACACGCCAGTTCCAACTGGGAGCACTGAGATTCATTTTGCAGCTTGTTTGTTCTGCATTAAAATCTGAGATGTTGGCGTTGTCCAGCCCGAACCTCCCACGTCCTGGGGTGAGGATGTTGTCTTGTCTTTGACAATTCACCCTTGTTGGGGTTATTTTGAGAACATTAAAAGCAGTTCAGTGTGGAGGCCTCACCTGTTGGGTGGGTGTTGTTGAGAAGTGGAAGAAGGTGTTCCTCAGGATGTGCCAGCCAAGCTCACTGTCGCTTTTTGGAGCAGAGTGTGAAATTGCAGTGTGATGGAGCACGCTGCTCTGTGCTGTACTCCAGCACAGCTGAGATGTTCTCCAGGACTCCAGCCCATCCTGTTTGCTGTTACAGCAGATGTGTGGCTGTGCTGTTGGTCCATGAGGTGCTGCCATTGCTGCTCATCCTGCTGCTCCCAGGTCACATTCCCCAAGGCAGCTCCGGCTTCTCCACAATCTCCCAGCAGGTCTGGGAGTTGTGCTCGGTCCAGCAGAGCTTGGAGCCGCTGTGGTCAGGCAGGGTCATGTGGAGAACGCTGCTCCTCGCTTGGTCAGTCTGACTCACTCTTGGCCAGGCTCTTTGGGAGCCTTGGTTGTGCTGATCTGTTGTTTCTGCCTTATTCCAGAGCTGGGAGGAATTTGTGTCCCAGTTAATTTGGTGTTTGGAGCAGAGGGTTCTGCAGGTTCTGGTTCCCTGATGGTGTAGTGCTCTGGGAGAACTGGGACCTGCAGCCTTTTATCTCTGAGACTGTTGATCTCTTATAACACCTTTAACGTTTAGAATTTCTGCCTATGGATGCTAAGGGATGTTGCAATTGAGGAATAAAAGCCAGCTTGTCTATTCCTTTGGGTATTGGGCTGGAACCCTCTGCCATGGAGCCAGGCTGGGAGAGCTGGGGGTGTTCACCTGGAGAAGAGAAGGCTCCAGGGAGAGCTTAGAGCATAAAGTGCATTAAGGGGCTCCAGGAGAGCTGCAGAGGGATTTTGGACAAGGGATGGAGTGACAGGACAAGAGGGAATGGCAGGGTTAGATGGGATATTGGAATTCCTGGCTGTGAGGGTGGGCAGGCCCTGGCACAGGGTGCCCAGAAGCTGTGGCTGCCCCTGGATCCCTGGAAGTGTCCAAGGCCAGTTTGGACAGGGCTTGGAGCAACCTGGGCTAGTGGAAGGTGTCCCTGCCCGTGGCAGGGGGAGAAACTGGATGAGCTTTAAGGTCCTTTCCAATCCAAACCTTTCTGGGATTTCTACTTTCACTAAATCCTCTGGTCATTTTTTAAGTAAAGATCCAATTAAGTAAGTGAGGAGAAAGAAAGAAACGTTCCCAGTAATGTCCACTGGAGTTCAGCAGGAACCATGCCTGCAAAACATCATGTTAATGGAGTTCCCTTCATGTCTGCACCTCTTCTTGTCTCCAGCAGGATGGGAAATCCTGCAGGTGTTGTTCTTTCCATGCTTTAGGCTCTCAGCACCTGGAGCTGCTGTCTGCTTGACTTCTCCTTAAATCCACCATCAGAGAGGACTGATAAATCCTGTGTATGAGCTGAGTGTCAGGTCTAGTGCTGCTGGTGAGCTCCACACATAGAAACTCAAGAAAAATTATTTCATTTGAGCAGATTCGATTGCTTTGAGCTGTAGGAGAAAATAGAGATGAAAATACAGCATTTTTCTGCTGTGAGCACTGTGTTGGACAAAGGTGCTTGGTTGGTTGGGAATGCTGGGATCTGGTGGTGATTTGGTGAGAATTCCATGAAGCTGTGCTGGGGAACAGCTCTTTTTCTGTCCATAACCACCAACCTTTGCCCAAAAAAAGAAAAGCCTCCAACGTATCTCAGGAATATGGTCTGGAAATCTCTGTCATGTAACCTTTGAGTGAGAGAGGAATCCAGCGGGTTGGGGCAGCAGCTCTGACCAGATTGCTACTTCCCTATTAGCTCTGATAAGAGAAGTAGGTCAGTGCTGGGGAGAAGCATTTTATCACTGACTTCCCTTAGCTGCAGTCCTGGGAGAGCCCTGTGCTCCTGCTCGTGTTTCCCTTGGGATCATGGTGTGGTCTGGAGCCCTGCCTCCTCCCCATGGGTGTCAGGAGCATCCCTGGGGCTGCTGTGATCTTTCTGTCTGCAGCTCCCAGGGCTGTTGTTCAGGATATTGCTCTGCCTCTTGACAGTGGATGGGCTACAGCTTGCAAAGAAGCTTTTCTGGTGTTTATTCCAATGGAAAAGAAAAGGAAGGATTTTTGGAGGGGATCATGTAAAAGGTCACGGCCTTCTGTGGTCGGCTGCTAGAACAGCCGTGTCGGAGGTGGGAGTGTGTGGGAGGTTTCCCTTTCCTTAGCCAGTTAAAAGCTTCTGTGGTGTCCAACCACTGTGCAACTGTCTCTGCTGACAGCAAAAGTGGAAGCTGAAATGCAGGGAACACAGAATCCCAGAATGGTTTGGGTTGGAAGGGACTTTAAAGCTCATCTCATTCCACCCCCTGCCTTAGTCAGGGGCACCTTCCATGCTCCAGCCTGGATTTGAATGCACTGAGGCACCTGGAATGTTCCTTTTCTCTTAGTCCTGTATTTTGTATGTTATTGCCTTTATGAGGTTTTGTCCTGAGTTTCAATCCTTTATTTTTATCTACACTTTGCTCTCTTTTCATTTTAATACCCATTTTTGCCCAGCCTGTGGTAACATCCCGTAAAATGCACACAGGTGGTGGGGGCAGCTTTAGTGCCAGCTGACAGAGCATGCTCTCAAAGATATAAACCCAAAAAAAAGAGGCTTTTTGGAGGCTGCTCTAGTGCAGCAGGAGAAGCCCCATTCCTGCTGGTGTCTCCCTTTGCTGATTCCCCATCCTGCTGTGTCTCCTGCTGAATTATTTTGTGTAATGATTTTTGTGTGCATTCATTGCTCTGCCTTTCTGGTAGATGACACAGATTAAATGAAGCCAGACAACGCTCTCAGTTCGGGGTAATGACTTTAACTGCAGCGTCCTTTTGTCACTGCAAATTATGGTCAATGATGTAATGCTGGATGTGGAGATACAGTGACAAAGTGTGGGAGTGGTAAGATCATCCCAGAAGGGTTTGGCTTGGAAGGGAGCTTCAAGCTCATCTCCACCTCCCTACCACAGACGGGTACACCTTCCACAACCAGGTGATTCTCCAAGAAGATGAATTGTATCCCTGGAAATCCTGAAGTGAAAATAGCCCTGGGGGAGAGATGTGAGACGAGTACACGCAGGTAAACCATCAGGAAATAACGAGTCCTTCTTGGTGATCCTGGGAGATTTCAGCTCTACAGGCACTTCTGACTTAAGAATTCTTGATATTGTAAAGGTTTTCATACAATCATTTCAGGTTACAGCTCTGAAATCCAGAATTGTATCAAGTGTTTCGCAGGTTGCAGCCAACACCTTGCGCTTCGTCCAGAACAGAAATTTCAGCTTATTCAAAGTTTGGGTTGTGTTACATTTTTGAATGTGCTGGGCTCCCCAGTTGAGATATAATCAAATTCCCTGGTAGTTTGTGGTTTAGGTTCCCATCCCAAAATAGAATCTTGCCAGTGGTAGAACAGCTGGAAATTTCAGTATTAAGTTCATATTCCAGCTTTTTGTCTTTAAAATGAAGTGAAATCAGATGGCAGGGTCTTGCTCAACTTAGGCTCAAGTAACCAAAGACTGAAAATAATCTGCACACAAATATGATGTGTTTTGGAATTGTGACCATCTGTAGTAGTGTTCACCTTTGTTTTAAATAACTCCAAACAGCTGAAAACAACAGTTCTGTCAGCAATGCACTGGATATGGATTGATTGGAAAAGGGATACACAGAGGGAATAGAATTGTGTTTAAAAGCACAGAAACTGCATCAAGGCATTTGTGGCTGTTCCCTTTTTCTGCTGAGCTTTCATGTGAGGTTGTGGGGTGAGCTGAACTTTTTGTGGCCACGTGACATTTTTCCCCCCACTTCCTTCTTTGCCCAAGTCTTGCAAGGCTTCCTATCATGAGACTGAGTTCTTTGATTCTGTGATTACTTGGAGAAGGAGGTGAAGTTTTCCAAGAGCATGGAGAGACAGGACAAGGGGGAATGGGTTCAAACTGAACAAGGAGAGGTTTAGATTAGATATTAGGAGAAATTTCTTCCCTGTGAGGGTGGTGAGGCACAGGGTGCCCAGAGAAGCTGTGGCTGTCCCATCCCTGGAAGTGTCCAAGGCCAGGTTTGATGGGGCTTGGAGCAACCTGGGATAGTGGAAGCTGTCCCTGGCAAGGAGTAGAACTGAGTGAGCTTTAATGCCCCTTCCAACCCAAACCATTCTGGGATTTTATTATACTAATTCCTCCTCCAGCCTTGCTGGTGACATACTGGTGACAGTGGTGGCAAGATTTCCCTGGAATAGGTGTGCAGCTGGACCGAGCCCAGGGCAGTGTGTGTCCCTGTCCCTGTGGCTGGGCATGGCCCTGGGTCACCCAGCTTGCACAACCAAGGCTCTGGAGTGAAGAAATGCCAGAAAAGAGTGATTAGGAAATAACCTGGAGGTCTCTGTTCCTTTTCTCACTGGGGTGCAGCTGCTGGCTCAGTCCCTGCTCCCTTGGGCCCACAGCAGTGGGATTGAGCTGTCCTTGCTGTGAGGAGCACGAGGGGATGGTGGTGCTTTAATGGCCTCAAACCCTCTCAATGCCTCTGTCCTCCCTTCCATTATCTGTACCTTATCTTCCATAGGATGTTCAAAATGCTCCAGAATTAGCAGATTCCTTGTGGGCTTTTCTCCAGTGCTCATCTCCGTGAGGGCCAACTGCTCTGCAGCTGTGGCTCAGCCCTGCTCCCAGAGGGTGTTCTCTCCATGCCAGGGGCAGGTTGGAATATCCATGGCCTGCTTTGGGTTTAGGGTTGTACCATACTTGCTAGATTTCTTTATAACACCAGCTCTGAGTGCACAGCTGCTTTGCTGATGAGGTTTTGCTGATCAGGCCCAAGTGGCTCAGCCCTGCTGTTCAGGAAGGTCTCAGACCTCACAGTTGGTACTTGGGAATCCTCTGGGCTTTCCCATGTTTCAGGTTCACCAATGGGACCATCCCCTGTCCCCGCTGGCCCCAGCACCTCATCCATCCCATAACATCATTCATAATTGCTGCTGGTGCACTGCCTATAGCACTATTGAATTATTGAGATTGGAAAAGACCTTTAAGATCATCAAGTCCAACCACTGACCTCTTAATTTTTATTTTCCTTAATCTGCTTCTCATTTTTTAACAATTAAACTTTTATTCCAAAGCTCCTCAGCAAGGTCCAGACTGGTAGTTTAGGGATTCACCATCAACAGCTGCAATTTGATTTTTTCCACTTAAGAAGAGCCTTTCCAGACCCAAGTACCAACCTTTTATAAATGCTGTTCTCCCTATCCACTGGATTTGTATCTCTTCACCCCCCTTAACAGCAGCCTCTGGCTGTCTGACTTCAACTGGCCTTTAATTCCAATGCCTCCCTTTCCAGAAGGGATCACAATCACATGGGCTGAGCAGGATTTTGCCATTAGTGGGGGGTTTTCCTGTAAGTCTTCCCTAGCAGGATGCGTTTCCTCTTGCATAAGCAGGCTGCAAAAACCCTCCGAAGCCACAGAAATCCATCTGTTGGATTCTTGAGACAGATAAATCCTTTATAAACAGGAAAATGGGCAAACTCATGGTAGCTCTTGTGACACATCGTGATGGGGGGATCAGAAAGGAGTGGAATGAAAAGTATCCCTGTGCGAGCGCGGCCGGCGGCATCCAGCCTCTCCAGGCTCCTTTTAAAAGCTGCCACAAGGCCTGCGCTGTTCAGAGGGCACAGACTAGCAGCTGAACCCAAAATTTTGGTCAAATTCAGCTGGAAGTAACTCAGGGAGGGAATAAATAAGAGATTTGAAGGCTCGTTCCTCTGTCCCCACCAAGATGCTGTGTGTGGCCGAGCGGGATCCAGGAGCTCAGCAGCCGTAGATCTGTCAGCACTTCTATTGTGGAGGCCTTTGCAGGGTGTCCAACGCTTCTGTTTTAATTTTGCTGAGGGTTGTAACTCTGGCAAAATTTAAAGGCCTTTCAGCTCTCAGTCAGGAGGTTTTAAATCCTCTAAATTAGCACTTTATTCCCCAAAAATATATTCTGTCTAACAAGTGGATGGAAATGGTTCCTCAGCCAAGGTTTAACAGCATAGATAATGATCTAATTAACTTCTTTTTTTAATGCTCATGTTCCAAGTCTACTTCCTAAGAGAAAATGCCCAGCACAGCCCCATTAGCCATGGATACTCTTCCTTACCCACTTGGGTATTTCCAAAGTCACTTCCCAAGGTTCCCTGAACCGCCCAGGTCATCCTTTTGCAAGTGTGATAGAGGCTGAATCAGCCTTTCCTTAGGGTGAATCATCTCAGGTGTTGGTGTATCACCTGATAATCCTAAAAGTGGCACAAAAAAGACATGGACCTGTTAGAGCAGGTCCAGAGGAGCCACAGAGCTGCTCTGAGGGCTGGAGCCCCTCTGCTCTGGAGCCAGGCTGGGGGAGCTCACCTGGAGAAGAGAAGGCTCCAGGGAGACCTTAGAAACCCTTCCAATGCCTAAAGGGGCTCCAGGAGAGCTGGAGAGGGATTTTGGATAAAGGATGGAGTGACAGGACATGGGGGAATGGCTTTAAGACAAAAGAGGGTAGATTTAGATGGGATATTGGAAATAAATTCCTGCCCAGAGAAGCTGTGGCTGCCCCTGGACCCCTGGAAGTGTCCAAGGCCAGGCTGGGAGGTGTCTCTGCCCATGGCAGGGGGTGGAACTGGATGAGCTTTCAGGTTCCTTATAAACCAAAACCATTCCATGAATTGGCCAAGCCTGGAGCTGCTGCCCATGACTCTTCTGAGAAAACCTGTGGCAGCCAAACTGAGCCGTGGATTTCCTTGGAGATGGATGGGGAGGAAGAGAAAGGAGGGGATCCTTTGCACGGCAGGATTGAGAAGCAAAGAGGACACTATAAACACCCTTCCCGTTTAGGGACAGTCTGTGGCAGGGCTGGGACTCTTTTGGGGTGCTCAGGCTCCACTCCCCCCGTTGGGTTTTTCACCTGCTCTCCCTGGTGAGCTGAAAGAGCTGCAGTCGCTGCTCCTTCCAACCACAAATTCCCCCCTCCTTCTCCTTGGAGAGCAGCCAGATCAAAATGGCTCTGATCCAACGCCAAGAATCACTCCCTTTGCTATGGAAATGAGCACTTGGAGGCTGCTCACCATGTGTTCATCTGAGAGTTCCTGCTAAGGATGACGAGCTGTAGGTGGGGAAGAGGGCAGGGAAGGTGTGTTCCAACAGATCCCTTTGGAACAAATAAGGATATTTTTGGAGGCATCTGAACTCTCTGCATTTTTTAAAATCATTTATAGAAAACCGAATGATTACCCTTTGCATCAAAGGGTGAAAATGAGGGAAATAAAGTAGTAGGATTTCACCATGGGGTAAAAAGGGAGTTTCTCTTTGTGAAAGTGGAAGGGGTGACAGATCCCCAGGATCTGCTATTTGAAATAAACATTTTTCCTACTGTTCTGATATTGATCAAGTGAAGAAACGATACAATTATCCAGGTGATACAAATAATCCTTTATAACCATCACACCTGAACTCCCAGCACTGGAGCAGCCACATTCCCAGCCCCCTGGCTCTGTGGGATGCAATTCCAGGCAATTTGCTGTGCTGGCTCAGCACGACAAGTTCAAACCTTCACTTTACTTTCTTCCCAACAATCTGATTTTAATCTGGATTCACAGCAGGGTGGGAATGTTGCCAGGGGGTGAGCACTCCTGGAAATCCTCCCTGCACAAAGCAGGAGCCTTGTCCCTGCTCCTGGATGAGTTGTGCAGGCAGTTGATGAGAAGGGTTTGCTGCCAAGGGGTGTTCCCAGGTGGGAAAGGGCTGAGCTGGGTGTGACTATTCCCAATATCCTGGGGGTGGCCTGGGGTCACCTGGAATGGTGAGGATATGGGGGTGATGCTGCTCACTGCCAGACCTGGCCATGGACTTAGAGGTTCAGCTGTGCCCTCCCAACTCTGGGAGGAGCCCTTGGGATGGAATTGTGTGACAGGGCTCAGAATGAGTCGACACAAATCAGTAAGTGGGTGTGGAACTGCATTTTTTACGATGTGTTTTAACTGAACCTGGAGACTTCAACATTTCTTGTCATTTGGGCATCTTGGAGTTGAAATTCACCTTTTCTTCGTGAATGATTTGGTTGAGGCTGGGATCGTGCTGGGAGTGTCCAAAGCCAGATTGGATAGGAAGGTGGAAGGAGTCCCTGCACATGGCATGGGGTGAAATGAGATGAGTTTTAAGGTCCTTTCCAACCTAAATCATTCTGTGATTTTGTTCAGTGCTCTCACCTGCTGGCTGGAGCTGGAGAGCAGCTCCTGGTTTATGACTTCCCATCACACTCCGGTGTTCCGGGGTGTGTCCAGTGTGGAACAGGCCTTTGATTTGTGCTCTGAGGGAAACAGTAGGCAGAAAGTGCATTACACAATTCCAGTAACTGATGGAAGCAGGGAGGGAGCCTAAGTTCAGCTTTAATGGGGTAGAAATAATTAAAAAATCCCATATAGCTCTTTTCCATGGACAGCTTCAACACCTCAGTTCTTCCCAAAATTTTGCATTTAAATCTATTTTTTCTTAAACATTCTTAATCCTCTTTAAAATATCAGTATGGAAAAGGTACTGTGGGGAACCCCTACCTGCTCTCTGTGGCTGGGAATGACCGTGGAGCGCTTGGCTCTGCGTCAGCAGCACATGGGGCTCAGCGTGCAGGTGTTCAGTGGCCTCCACCCCACACCTGGGACAGGTGTCCCCATCACAAAACTGACCCCAAATCTGCACGGACTGGGCACACTGGTGGCTCCAGAGGCACTGGTACATTCCTGTCCCAGCAGCTGAGCCGCTCTGGAAGTGACCAGTGCCAGTTCCCAAACGGGCTCTGGTGGAAAGAATGCTCTGCTTCTCCTCCCTTATCTCTGCAGAACTGGAGAGTTTCACTGCAGAGCTGTCTGTTTCGTTAATTGGAACATTTCCCTCCTCTTCAAACACATTCCATGGCATTTCCCGACTCTGATGAGCTCTTCCCTGCAGTTATCCTGCTTTTTGTCGTTGTTAATTTTTTATTTAACCTCCCAGACTACAAAACAGCCATCAACGCTCGGCGCTTCCCTGCGAAGCCTTTGCAGTCACAGACAGCCCTGGGAGCTTTCATCACGTTTGCAGCAGACAGCCTGGGAGCAGGGATTCGGGGTAGAACCACATTCCCAGTCTCTCACTCCGGAGCACTGCACTGGAGCGAGGAGCTCCAGGGACTGAGCAGTTTTTCCCAGCCTCTCCATGTGCTTAGGGACCTTCTGGGAGGCAAGATAGGAGGTGGACTCTACTTATTTTTATTTTTTCCTTTTTTAAAAAAAATTTTTTGCTATCCCTAGAGACTGGGACAGAGGTTTTTTTCTCATATGTAAAAGCAAGATGCTGTATGGAGGCTTCTCTTCTGCTCTCTCTTCTCTGAGGGTGAAAGTCTGGGATGATGGGAAAAGCCCTTCCCAGATGTGAGGGCTCTGTAGGTTGTATCCCTAGTCCAAGGTTGGTGTTGTGCCTGTGTCTTCTCCCAGGTGCTGGAATTTTCCACACCAATTGCCTTTCCCTCTATTCTAACTCCAGCATTCTTGAAAATAATTTTTCTCAAAGAATGCTACAGACACACCAAGTTAATTGGAGTCATTAACTTGTTTCCATTACTCCTTTCTTCCTAGGAACTCATTTTTTTAGGGTGATTTTGGAGTTAGAAGAAAGAACTGGAAGCTAGGGAACATGTGGAACCACTTCACAGGAACACCGGATTTTGAGAGCTTGCATTTTTATTTACATCTTCTGGACCCTGTCTGACTTGAAAGTAAACAAGTTCAATCCAAGACTAGATTTATCCCTGAAAATATGTGGAGACTTGTCTAAAAACTGCTTTTGGGATTAGGAACTTCCTTTACTGCAGTCAGGGAACACATTTACAGTGGGGAAATTAATGCTTAACTGGCAAATTCTGTAAAGGCCCCCTGGAAGTACAGCTGGGTTGGGCTGGGTGCAAAATAACCTGAAATTTCAGTTGATAAAAGAAGGGAAAGGCAAAGCTGGCTGAGAATTTAGCAGGGCTTGAGGTGGAGGTGGAAGTGTCCAAGGCCAGGTTGGATGGGGCTTGGAACAGCCTGGGATAATGAAGGTGTCCCTGCCCATGGCAGGAGGTGGAATGGGATGAGTTTTGAGGTCTTTGGTTCCAAGAGGATGGTGCCAGACTCTTTCTAGCAGTGCCAAACAAGAGGATGAGGAGCAATGGCCATAAAGTAAACCATGTGGAATTCCACCTCAACATGAGGAAGAACCTCTTCCCATGGAGGGTGGCTGAGCACTGGAAACTGGAACTGCCCAGGGAGGGCTGGAGTCTCCCTGTCTGGAGACATCCCAAACCCACCTGAATGCATTCCTGTCACCTGCTCTGGGTGACCCTGCCATGGCAGGGGGCTGGACTGGGTGATCTCCAGAGATCCCTTCCCACCCCAACCATTCTGGAATTCTCCCCCTTCCAACCCAAACCATTCCACGATTCCACGAACACCGAGCGAATCCGCGTTTCCGCATTGCCGAAACCGTGGAGCCGATGAGAAGATCCAGTCTTGATCCTCGTCCAGGAACCTCCTGGACAACGAGAACAATCTGGGAGTGACCCTCTCCTTTTTGCATGCCCCTGCAGACACGATGAGGCGGGTGGTACGACAGAGCAAATTCCGGCACGTCTTCGGCCAGGCGGTGAAGAACGACCAGTGCTACGACGACATCCGCGTGTCCCGCGTCACCTGGGACAGCTCCTTCTGCGCCGTCAACCCCCGCTTCGTGGCCATCATCGTGGATGCCAGCGGAGGGGGAGCCTTCCTGGTGCTGCCTCTGCACAAGGTAAGTGCTGCTGGAGTATGGCTTCGGTTACCTGGGCTGTCATCCCGGCGTTTCTTTGGGAATTGTGAAGGCTGGGAAGTGTCGGCTGTGGTGACAGCGGCTGCTCGGTGGTGCCGTGTATGAATGTGTTTAATGTCTGTAATCAGTCTGATGCTTCCTGTACATTAAACACAACAAACAAGCTGTTTGCTTGACTCATCTGAGCGGATTCTGGCAGCACTTTCCATGTAGAATTGTATTTTAGAAGCCTCTTTATGATCAAGTCAGGTTTCTCTACTGTCAGGGATTCAGCTTTTTTTTTTTTGTCACTTTGCTCAGGAACTACCTGAATCCAACTGCTCCTTGCAGAGTTAAACCAGGAACTATCTGAGCCCACCTGCTCCTTGGCAGAATTCATTCAGGAATGCACCTGAGCCCACCTGCTCCTTGCACAATTCATTCAGGAATGCACCTCAGCCCAATTGCTCCTTGCAGTCCCACATTGGAGGGATGCAAAGGAATGAGCTGGTTCCAAGAAGGGCTTTCGTGTTGCCCCTGGTCCTGCAGGAAAAAGTCACATCCATCTTCTGGAGGAGATTCTTCTCATCTCTTTCTGATGCTTAAACCAGCCAATTCTTGTGATCAAAAGTCTTTTTTTGCAACATTCTTTTCTCTGTGACCCTCAGACTCCTCTCTTAAGCCTGTGATTAAGTTGTCCTCAGTCTGTCATCAGTCTGGAACTGCTTTCCCAGCCCCACTTCCAGATCTGCCCTGTGGAATACAGAATTAGTGCCCAGAATTCAGCACAACTTCCCACGCGGCAGGTCTCCATCGTGTTAAGCAAAGCCAAACCCCAAGCTCCCAAAATAGCTCAGTTTGCTGCTCTGATGAGCAGCCCTTCCCTGCTTAGGGCTCATCCTGGGGCCACATGTCCTCCTCCTGCCTGGACCACGCGTGGTGGCAGCCCTGGATTAGGAATTCCTTGTTCAGCTGCTCACAGCACAGATGCCGATGGCAGGGGTGGTGCATCCCTCTTTTCCTCTCTTATATCCCAGTGTTTGGAGCACAGATCTGATGAGGGAGATTGGGGGCTCAGCCTGGGGAAAAGGAGGCTCAGGGGGGGATCTTCTGGTTCTCCACAACTCCCTGACAGGAGGGTACAGCCAGGTGGGCTCTGATCCCAGGGAACAGGGACAGACCCAGAGGGAATGGCCTCAAGTTGTGCAAAGGCAGGTTTAGATTGGATATTGTAGAAAATTTCTTCATGGAAAGGGTTGTCAGGCACTGGAACAGGCTGGCCTGAGCAGTGATGGAGTCCCCATCCCTGGAGGGATTTAAAAGACTTGGGATGTGGCACTTGGGGACACGATGGCCTTGGCAGTGCTGGGGGAACAGTTGGACTCAATGGTCTCAGAGTGCTTTTCCAACATTAATGATTCTATGATTCTGTGCTTTCTCAGTCCTGGCAGAAATTCCTGCTAATTCTTTGAGTGCCCTTTTGTATTTTTAAGTGCCACCTTTAGCATTATTTTCACATCCATTCTGTTCTTCCTCCCACCCTCTATTTATCACTGCCTCGGTGCCCTCAGCTCCATTCCTGCCTTCCACAGCCATTTAATATCCACATCTGAGGAGGTTCCATGGGAAGCTGGAGGAGCTGTGTCCCTCACCCCCAGCCTGACACGCTCTTTTGCAATGCAGTGCTTTGCTGGCTCTGCTGTAACCAGTTCCTGTGTTCTGCATTTATTTTTATAGCCTGGGCTGATGAAATTGTTCCTTCAGTTCCTTCAACACCCTAAATAACATTTGGATTTCTCTTTGAGGCTGTTTAGCACAGATACTTATTAAGGCTCCTGCAGCAAAATCCTTGTTGTTATATTCAAGGGAAAAAAAAAAAAAAAAAAAAAAAAAAAAAAAAAAAAAAAAAAAAAAAAGGTGGGCAATTTTCAGTCATGGGTTTGGGCTGATTTTAAAATTGAGCCATAAAAATACACTTGCTGCATTTCTGCAGGGGAAAATATCCCATAACGACATCGTGGCTGCTCAAACCCAGCGCTTTGCGGCTCGCTGGGAATTACCTAGGACGTGGCTGACCCTTGGTGTGGGGTGAGCACAGAAAAGGGGAGATTTTATTCGTTTTAATGTGCTTTTTTCTTGCCAGTTCTACAGTGATATTACAGGGGTTTGTTTATCGCTGGCGCGCTGGTGCCTCCCGGCGCTAGTCAGGAGGCCTGGGGGGTGTTTTTGGGGCGGGATGAGCCCCCCAGGACCGCGCTCCCCGCACCCATGTGGACAGTGCGGGGGGGAAACGGACACGGGAGGGAAGGGGAAGCCCCGCCCCTCGGTGGCAGGCCCCGCCCCCCGCGCGCGCGCACCCGCGCCCGCCGCAGCGGCACTGCGGATCCGCGGCTTTTTACCGTATATGGCCATGGCTGCGCCCGCGGCCGCCGCGCTGATTGGCGGGGGCGGGGGCGCGGCAAGTGCGCGGGAATTAACCCGTGCGCGCGGGAACTCATTAACCCCTCTGCGTGTGTGTGCGGGAATTAACCCTGTGTGTGTGTGTGTGCGCGCGGGAACTCATTAACCCGTGTGTGTGTGTGTGTACGCGTGTGCGGGAACTCGTTAACCTGTGTGCGTGTGCGCGCGGGAATTAACCCGGGCGCGCCGGAACTCATTAACCCTGTGTGTGTGTGTGTGTGTGCGCGCGGGAACTCATTAACCCGTGTGTGTGTGTGCGGGAATTAACCCGTGCGCGCCAGAACTCATTAACCCCTGTGTGTGTGTGTGTGTGTGTGTGCGCGCGGGAATTAACCCGTGCGCCGGGAATCCATTAACCCCCCTGTGTCTGTGTGCGTGTGCGAATTGAACCCTGTGCACCCACGTCCCCAGCCCACACGTGCTGCTGAGGGTCTCTCCGCCCGCCCCCTCCCACCCCGCCAAGTGGGAGATCCAGGGGCTGCATCCCCTCTCCATCCCCTCTCTATATCGTTTCCACCCCTTTTCCACATCCTCTCCGTCCCCTCTCCGTCCCCTCAGCTCTCGGAGTAGCCGCAGCCGGTGCAGCCGAGCCGGCTCTGCTGGCTGTGGAAATGCTTTGTCTGAACTTCCTGTTTTCTTGCACGCACATGTGCAGGGGCTTTGCCAGGAGCTCTCCATTCCCATGCTCCGGCAGGAGCCGCTGAGCATCAGACAGTCTAATTCCCACTGGTTGCTTGGTCTGGAGGGTTAGCCTCTGTTGGAATGAGCCACATAGTTTGGAAAAGCTGTAATTCCTCTTGGTCAGGGTTGTGTAGGTGATAAGAACCAGGGTAATCAGCATTAACGCTGCTCACCAGGGAAGGAACTGGAAACTTCCCTGCTTGTTCTGGGCCGTGGTTGTAAGAGTTGGTTTTCTCAGAGGCTTATCCCAGGGAAAGCTCTGTGTACACAGCAAAGGTACCAGATAAAAATTCTCTGGGTTTCCTGATATGTTGGGCAGAATAACTTGGAAACAGCTGGATTCAGGGGGTGGTTCTGGTGCTGGATCTGTGCTCCAGCAAAACTGGAGAAAAAATTTCTTTTTTCTCCTCCTCAAAAACTCTGCAGTTTTTATCTGCACAGAAAAACCTGCTGCAAATGTTCCTTTTTTGTTTGAGTTCATGCAGAAAGATCCATTCAGCCACGAGTTGTGTTACATAAGGTCTTTACCAGAGGTTTATTCAGTCCCCTTTGGATATAGCTTTTATTAGATTTTCCATTTTCCTGATCCTTTCCTGCACCCCCTTCACACCATCAGCATTCCTGCAGGATCTGGAATCAGATGGTGCCCTCAGAGGCAATTAGCATGTGGGTGGGGGCGTGCACACCTCGGGAATGATCTTCTCCAAGGAATATGTTGTTCTGCAAGTGACAGGCCTTGGTGTTCATCCATGGCATATGAGAGTTCTTAAGCAGCTCTTCCCAATTTCTATTCCATCAGGAAGGATTTTGGAGAAAGAAAATCATCCTTTCCTGAACTGTGTGCAAAATAAAATCAGGAGGTTTTTGCTGTGATGGGTTTATTGAGCTTTTCCAGACATTTTAGGGGGAGTATGATGGATTTTGTCATTTTATTTCACCTTGGATTTTTCTCTATAAAAATAAGTTTATATTTATCACTGTCAGCTTGATTCCAATGGATCATCAGGTTCCAATGTGGTAGGGAAGAGAGGGCAGCAGAGGGGCTGATAGATCTCATTCCTCCAGGGAAAAAATGCAGCAAATTCCATCCCTTGTCTTACAGTCAGAGGTTTGTACAAGTGTCTCTGCAATTTTAAAGCTTTGTCCAAAAATGAAAATGGAAGTTGTGCCTGGTGGAGCCCTGGCTCATCTACTCTCAGCTCGTGGGGATGATCCCTGTGGATCCCTGTGGATCCCTGTCTCCTTGCCCAGCAGCTCTGCTCTCTCTGGGTGATTGCTCATCCTCTGAACAGCAGCAGGGTTTTACCAGAGCCCTCAGCTTCTGGAATACTCATTGGCTTTCCTGCAGTTGGGAAGGAGCAGAGGGATGAACTGCTTTGAAAATCATATTTTAGAGAAGGCAAAAACCAGATACTCTGTCCCTCTTTAATTGTAATGTCATTTCTGGGACAGATATCCATGGAAATGCTGGAGCTGTGCTGCACTCCCAGTGATGGGTGATGGGATTTTGCAAGTTGGGTTGGCTGTGAGGACTGTGTTGGTTTCTTTTTTCCTTTTTAAAGCCAGCATGTGTCTGTTCTGGGATGCAATCATAGAATCATGGAATCCTTAAGGTTGGAAAAGACCTCCAAGCTCATCAAATCCAACCTTTGAGTGCCCCCATTCCCCCTAAAGCACATCACAAATGCCCCAGCTGCTGTGTCCTAACACTCCCAGGGATGGTGACTCCCCCACGTCCCTGGGGAGTCTCTTCCATGCTTGACCACCCTTCCAGTGAAGAAATTCCCCCCAATATCCAATGTCACAGCCCTGCAGCTGCCAAGGTGACAACAAGAACGGGAGCACTGCTGAAGGATTCTTGGAGAGCACTGTGCTCTCTTACTGCCTGACTTTCCAGTGGATCTTTTGGGAATAACACTTCCTAATCTTCCAGATTAGTTCTGGATGCCTGGATTGGGCTGGGGGGTGGCTGATGCCTGTTGGGTTTGGGCAGGAGCTTCCATTCCAGCCCAGTTTTCTCCCAGGTGCCTCCTCCAGGCCCAGCTGCTGCAGCCAGAGATGGGTCAGTGCTCAGAAGTTCAACTTCCCTGGATGAAATTTAGGAGGTTTTTTTAAGGAAAATCCACAATTTAAAGAAAAGAGGAGTATTTTCTCTAGCAGAGAAAAGGTGCAGTTGGTTGGGGTTTCAAACTTTGCAGTTGTGACCTGATTTCCTTCCTCAAACTTGTGCAGAGTGAGGGGGGAGCTGCTTTGGCTTGTGCAACTCGATGCCACTTCCCTAATTTAAATGGAGATTTCAAGGAGCACAGCCATGGGCTGGGGAAGCAGCTGTTCTCCCTGATATTTTTACCATAATCCATGAGCTGTTTCCTGCCACCAAATGCCCTTTTCTGGCAGAGAAACGATCACAAGACACTCAAATTAATTCATAAAACTCTACTTTTAGGAACAGTTTTCTTGTGTTGCTTATCCATCCCTTTTGGATTTAATCATATTTTTTCTTCTGATCTGTCACTTTGTTCTGATCTGAGTTTAGTATTTCTGATGATTTAACTCTTTTTTTTTTTTTTTTTCCTGATCTGGAATACACAAAATACATTAAAATTTAATTTTCATAATTAAAATTAATTTAATAAGGCAAATTCACCCCTTGCTGAAACACCTGAATATTGAGTGTGTGTTTAGTGAACACCAACTTTATTAAAAATCCTCAAATTCACCTTTCTAACCAACATTTTATAAAATTCAACTCCAGATTTCAAAAGTTACGAGGGATGTGTCGAACCACAGCCCCAGTGGATTATGAGAAGGATTTAATTTCTTGAAGTTAATTTTAAGCTGTGTATCAGCACTTGAGATTTATTTTAAATCCTCTCCTAATTATAAGATTACATTTTACAAATAAATAAATAAATCCCCAAACCTGGGAGCATTAGAGGAGCATGGAAACACACCCAGCTTCCAACCTCGTTGCCAAACCTTGTGGTGTTCTGGTGGTGTTGGAAAAGAATCATGTTGAAAACCGTGGGATTTGGTGAATTTTCAGCCTGGTGGGTTTTTATAATCTTACTGCAGCTTTCCTGGGCTTTCCCTTTTGGCAAATCCCCTGAAATACTGATTTTTTCTCCCAAGCTTTTCTGAGCACAGGACAATGCCAGGAGTTGGGTTCCCTGCTCCAGGGGTCGGAATGCTGCCGGGAGGAGGAACCTGGTGGACGGAATTCGCCAAAGTGATGCTGAGAGGTGGAAAAATAACAACCCTGAGTTCAAATCTGCCCATTCCTGACCCTGAGGGGTCAGCCCCGGGGTGGGCTGCAGGTGGCTGTCCTGTGCTGTCCCCACAGTGCCTTGGGAGGGTCTCTGGTGGAGGTGTGGGTGACAAGGGGCGGATGTGGCACCGTCGGAAGCGCAGCCGAGCGCTCGGAACGTGCTCAGGACAGCACCGTGGTTTCCTCCGCTCTGCAGAGAGCGTTTGGTGCCTCTGACCACAAGGCAGGAGCTTCTCTCAAAGGGTGGAGGCTCGTGCTCCCCTCGCTGGGGCCTCCTGCAGCACCTTTACATCCTTATTTAGTCTGGTTCTGATGTTAGCTGCTGATTTTTGTACGTGCCCAGAGGTGGCCAAGGAAGGACGGGGTGTGGCACTCGTGGCTCTGGGCTGGGTGACACGGTGGGGACTGGTCACAGGTTGGATGATCTTGGGGGTCTTTCCAACCTGAATGATTCTGGGATTATTCCTGGGGCTTGGTGAGCAGCAGAGTCTCTCCTCTCCTGCTCAAGTGAAGATGTTGATGCCCCTGAGCTCTTCATCTCCCTGGGATTGTCCTTCTCTGCCAGATCCCAGGGAGCTGCTGTGTGGGACATCTCCTGCTCTGCTTTGTCCTCTCTTCCTTGGTTTGATAATTCTTTGTGGATAAACAAGCTTGAGGTTGCTGCCTCTCCCACACTGCTGCTAAATAACATCTCCTTTCCCCATCCTCCCAGTCTGTCCCCTGGTGGAAACAGGGTTTGGTGTCACTCTCCAGGTGCAGGGACAGGGGGATGCACAGGGAATTCTGCCCCTCTGCCCTGCTCAGGTGAGACCCCACCTGCAGAGCTGCCTCCAGCTCTGGAATGCCAGGACAGAGAGGACATGGAGCTGTTGGAGAGAGTCCAGAGGCCACAGAGATGCTCTGAGGGCTTGAACCAGGCTGGGACAGCTGGGGGTGTTCACCTGGAGAAGAGAAGGCTCCAGGGAGAGCTTAGAGACCCTTCCAGTCATAAAGGGACTCCAGGAGAGCTGGAGAGGGACTTTGGACTAGGGATGGAGGGACAGCACGTGGGGGAATGGCTTTAAGGTAAAAGAGGGTAGATTTAGATGGGATACTGGGAAGAAATTCCTGACTCTGAAGGTGGTGAGGCCTTTGCACAGGGTGCCCAGAGAAGCTGTGGCTGCCCCTGGATCCTTGGAAGTGTCCAAGACCAGGCTGGATGGGGCTTGGAGGAACCTGGGATGGTGGAAGGTGTCCCTGCCCATGGCAGGAGGTGGCACTGGATGAGCTTTAAGGTCCTTCCAACCCAACCCATCCCATAATTCTGGGAGATCTGCTCCTTATGGAAGTGCAGGATCCTGGTTTAAGAGCCGAGCTCCATCACAGGTACTGGGAAGCAGCTCCTGTGTGTCACTGCTGGCACAGGCTCTTGGCTGCCCCAGCTCAGGCTCTGCAGGTTCATCGTGATCAAAACTGAAAGGTGAAGTTTGGGGTTTAATTTGCTCAAATTAATTTTTTTTGACCTCCCCATAGTAATAAATGATTGTAAAAGCCCAAAACTGAACCCACAAATGCTTGTGCAGCCTGGAAATAGTTACCAGAGGCTCCTCCTGGAGGATCCCACTGATTCCTGCCAGGGAGCCAGAACAGGCAGTCCTTGACATTTTGCATTATTATTCCTATTTTTCCTTTTTGGTTCAGGTCTGTGTTTGTCTGTGGGCTGTCATGTGCCTTCTGCAGTTCGTGTGCTCTGCATGGTTCTCCTTTTAATTGGGTAAATTAAAATGGATGAATTCTACATGGCAGTCGGATGTATTAATTTTTTAAATCCTATTTCACATTATGGCATCCAAGAGGGATTACACAGGCTTTAATTTTTGAATGGCAGGTTTATGGCTTTTCATCCGCAACTCTTCCCCTTTTAATAATTCCAAAAGCAGCTGAATCACTGAGACTTTTTTTTTTTTTTTTTTTTTTTCCTTTTGAAGCCTAAATTTGGCCATTTAGGAGCTAGTAGGATCTTTTGGGCTCAATATCTTGTTTTGCTGTTTGTGGAGGGATCCAGGTCAGTCATCCTCAAAAACCAATGTCCAGCATTATTCTGGATATCAGCCTTGAATAGGAGCAGCCTCCCACATGGAGCAGGGTGGGAGGCATAAATGAAGGAATGTCACCTCCAAGGTTGGGGAATGTTACCATCCAATGGTACAAGTGAAATTCCAACCATTTCTTCTGCATGTTTAAACACAAAAGAAGACGACCCCATCCCAGACCTCTCCCTTCTGTGTCTCTTCTCCCATCACTCATCATGAAAAGGTCATTCCCTGGAAACAAAACCCCATGGAGCAGGAGCAGGGGTGTGGCTGTGGAAGTGGAGGAGTCTCCTCCTCACCCTGCTGCTGTGCTTTACATCTTCAGTATTGTAAATATTGCTTCCCTGCTGTGCAAGGCTGGGCCAAGAGAGAGAAGGATGATGAGAATGATTTTCCTTTTCCTTCTTCTTTGTGGAATCAACTGTTGGGGGGATCAGGTGCTTCAGGATCCTCAAGGGCTCCTCAGCAAAATGTAGACCCAGGGACAGAATTGGTGTCTCAGCATCAGCTGGGTTGGCATCACTGGATTTGTTCCAGTTCAGGTTTAAGTGGCCATTAGCTCATTTTCTTGGAAATGTTATCCCTGTGGGGAGCTTGGCATTGGTGGCCTCAGTTCTCTGGCCATGGAGAGAGAGATGTGGAGCAGGTGTGGCTGTCATACTCCATGTTGGCAACATTTATTCCTCACAACAATGTTTTCCTCTGCACAACTGCATCCTGAAATCTTCCCATCCAAGCAAAACCCTTCTGTTTTAGGAAGCTAAGGAGAGCTGGTAAATGCAGTGACCAGCAACACCCTCCAATGGCATTCTTAGCTTGGTTGTCTCTGTTGGGAAGCACAGATGAAACCAGAGTTTTGCTCTTCCCTAAAAGCTGGGATGGAAAAAGGAATGGTGTGGCAGCAGGTGCTGAGAGTGGGATCACAACCCTGCTGTGCTGGATCTCTGAATCCTTTCCTTGCTCCGTGGGGAGTTTCCAGCTCGTTGATGCTGGGGAAGAGCTGCTGGTCTGTTTCCTCTGCTGATCCATCAGTTCAAACCTCATGGACACGAGCAAACGGAGGGTTGGGAAGCACCTTCCTTTGGGATATCACAGCTCTCTTTCTTCTTCTTCCCTCCAGACAGGCAGGATTGACAAGTCCTACCCCACAGTGTGTGGGCACACGGGGCCGGTGCTGGACATCGATTGGTGTCCCCACAATGACCAGGTCATTGCCAGCGGCTCCGAGGACTGCACTGTCATGGTGAGTGTTCCCTGTGGGGTGGGCTTTGCTCCCTGCTGGAAATCCTGCTCCAAAGGAGGCTGGAATTCCTGGAGGTGTGTCCAGGAACCTCCTGGTCTGAGGTGAGGGCTGAGTCGTCATGGAAGAGTTTGGGTTGGAAGGGACTTAAAGCTCATCCCATTCCAACCCCTTCCATGGGCATGGACAGCTTCCCATAGACCAGGCTGCTCCAGGCCCCAGCCAGCCTGGCCTTGGACACTTCCAGGGGTGGGCAACCTGTGCCAGGGCCTCACCACTCTCACAGGGAAAAAATTCTTGCGCTTTTCCATCCCCTGGGCATTTGTTTGATGTTTGGGAAGAGGAATGAGAGTGCCAGTCTGTGGTGAGGCACTCTGATTTCTCCAGCTTTGAGAAGACAGGTGGTTCCTTACCTCAAATATCCCAATGGATGTAGAAGTGTGTGTTGGGAAGAGGTAGGGATTGGAAGGGAAGGAGCCCAGCAGGTTCCAGGATTCCTTCCACCCTTGATTTAAGGGAGTCACTTGAAATTTTCCCTGTAACTCCAAGTTTTGAGCAAGTGTCAAAAAGTCTTTTTTAAACAAATAAATAAAAATAACCCCAAATTCTGCACCTGCCAGCCTTGGGTTGAGGCCTGTTTTAACTCAGTGATTGCCCAGGCGGGCTCGCTCCGTGACGGATGTGGAATCCCGTGTATGCAAACACAGCAGAATAAGTGAAAGAAAATCCTTGGAAGGTGAAATAATGCCAAATAACTCCAGGGATCTTTGGCCATATTTAGAAATGCTGTAGGCTGAATGTTATATTGAAATCTTATTATAGATCATGTCAGATAAATTCCTTTGCTTCTGTTCATCGTTAAAATGTTTGGGAGGGGATTCATCCCAAGAGGCTTTTCCTGGGACAGCTCTTGCCTGTGATCTCTCAGTCTTGGAAGCTGAAGCATGTTGACAAAACGGGCTATATTTAATATTTAACAAAACAACAACTTCTGTGTTTGCAATTCTCACTACTGGGCTGGAACTGAGCTTTGGAAGGATGCGGGAATGTTTCTCCAAGCGGGATGCACATGGGGAATGGCTCTGAAATGTGAGCATCAGTGAAGGCCCAGAGCTGCCTCCTTGGAGGCAAAATTAGCCTGTAATCCAAGTGCAATGAGAAATATGTTGGGAGGCTGCAGAGGGGCTGAATTGTGGAGAAAAACTGACAGAGTTCAGTTACAAGCTGCCCAAGTGCTTGTCGGAGTGGACGAGCTCTCTCCCTCACGCCATCCTGATGTGGACACAAACTGCAGGAATCTGCATCTCCCACTGGACTCTGGGGAAACTCCAAGGTGGGGATGAGCTTCCTGTCCATCCCTGGAGGCAGCACCCGGGTGGGAAGGCCTCAGGGTGGAGCTGCCTGGGGCTTTGCACCCTCCTGGTCGTGTTTGGTGTGACCTGTCTGGAGTGGAAGGGGAAATAGGTGAGTCCTTGCTGCACTCCCAGGGTCAGGGATGTGCAGGGTTTGGAAGGTGCTGGGGGTGTGTTAGCTGGAGGTTTGGAATGGGAAATTATGGATCCCAAGTCATTCAGGACAGCTGGGAACTGCACTGGTGTGTAAAGAACACCCCTGGCTTGGACTTTTAGGAATGAGCTTAACCAATTTTATTTGCTTTTCTGGCCTGGCATGGATAGTTCAATGTCCTGTTTTCCTTGACAAAGGGTTTGGGTCCTGCTTCCTGGGCAGGCTGAATGGAATAAACCCAGGGAGCTTTCCAGGACACCTTGTTCCTAAAGACCATCTGTGCCCTGGCACATGGGGATTTAGGATCTCAGCCTCTGCCACAGGAGATCTCAGCTACGTCAGCCAGATGTGCATTGAGGGAGAGAACGTGGATTTGGGATGGTGTTGAGGGATGAAACATAGATTTGGGATGGTGTGAGGGAGAGAGCATGAATTTGGGATGGTACTGAGGGAGAGAACATGAATTTGGGGTGCAAACCCCTCAGGGCTGATTCCCTACAGCCATAACTCTGCAGCCACCGTGTGGCACAAGGAAGCTTCACTTGGCCCTATCCAAAACCTTTTCCTATGAAGAAACTCCCAGATTTTTACAACACCTGCACAATAAACCTTGAACAGGTTCAGTGTTCAGCATTGGAGAGGAGACTGGGAAAGAGGAGAGGACCTGACATCCCTCTCCAAAGGCTTCCTTTAGAGCCCTTGCAGATGCCTTCTATGGCCTCTTTCCTTGGAGGAATTGTTTCCTTGTGCCAGCAAATGAGGAATTACTTAAATATTCCTGCTTGATGTTGTGCTGAATGGCTCTGATGGACTGCAGGCTTTTTGTTCAGCTGGAAAATGTTTTAGTGGATAAAGGTTTGTAGATAGTATCGAGGCCCTTCCTCAGATATGGAAAATTCCCTTCATCAGAAGGTGGATTTTAAGGAATTTGTGTGGAAAGGCCAGAGCAGAGCTCATGTGGTGGAGCAAATTCCTTTAAAAATCAAAGAGAGCCCTTGCAGTGACCTGAGCCACCAGCCAGGACAGGGAGAATGAGGAGAAGGTCTGACCCTGCAAAAATGATGCACCATGAGCCTCTTCCTGCAGGGATATGGGAGCAGGGCCATGGATAAATCCATGGATAAATTCAGTTGCTTCCTTACCTAAAATTATAAAAATTGATATATATGATGTAGGAAGTAATGTTTTTTATGGGCATGGATTTAAACTTCTTTTCAATTTTCAGAGCCAGAGGAAGTAATTTTTGCTTCTCTTTAGAGGGAGTGAAAGAAAAGTTTGCTTTGTTTTCTTTCCCACGTGCTGTTTGTGAAAAACCTTCCCCTCCTGCCCTTCCTGCAGCCCCAAACCTCTCCCTCGGCTGTGCCACAGCTCCACTTCCTCCTGCACGAACAAACAGCCTTGATAACATCAAACACCCCCAAAAACACCCAGACACCCTCAGGAGGGAGAGCTGACAAACACTTCCTAAAGCCCAGGCAACCCTGCAGCATTTTAAGGTTTCCTTGGAGTCATCCTGAGTCCTCCCCCTCGGCAGGGTAAGTCCTGCATCCAAAATTCCGTAATTTCCCTGTGAACCTGATTTGATCCCAGGCTGAGTCCAGACCCCCACCCTGTGCAGGAATGAGGGGTTGGGGCCATGCCCTGACCTTTCACACTCGTTTCTTTATTATTTTTGGGAATAGCAGGCAGGATTATTGGGTCAGTAGTCTGAAATCTGCCCAGGATTACGCTGCTCTGCAGCTGCTCCCAGCTGCCAGGGCTTTACCTGACAGAAAATTCCATCTGTCCTCCAGAGGCTTTTAAAAAAAAACCCTTTTTCACTGGGATTTTGCCTCCCTTCCCTTTCCCACCCCCTGCACTTGCTTATGTCTTATGTTTAAATTTGGTTCTGGAGTTTTCTGGCTCCTTTGCACTTGCTCAGAGGGATCTCAGGATCCTTCCTGGCAGAGATGGTGCAGAACAGAACTGAGTCCTCCCCCTTGGCAGGATAAGTCCTGCATCCAAACTTCTGTAATTTCCCTGTGAACCTGGTTTGATCCTGGCCCTGCACAGACATCCCAGCTATCCCACCCTGTGCCTGAGAGCCTTGTCCAAAGGCTCCTGGAGCTCTGGCAGCCTTGGGGCTGTGCCCATTTTCACCCCTTGCAGAGGAATCCTCTCCTGGGGAAGTGTTCCCGTCGTGGTCATTCCTCCTGGGATGCTGGGGGTACTGGGAAGGATGGCACTGGGAGCTGTGTCCATGAAAAACTCAATCAGTTTTGAGTTATTTAGAGGTGAGCTGGTACCCACTGAGAATCTCTACTGTTTTTGTTTTTTTCCAGTGCCAGTCATTCCTTTGAGAAGGGAAAAACTGGGATTAGCACAGAACTCCACGTGTCCATCTCAGTCTGCAGTCCACTCCCTCTCATCCCACAGCTTCTTGGGCACCGTGGGCAGGGTCTGGCAAGCCCCTTCTCCCAAGTGCAGGAAAAGCAAACAATGGGAAGCAAAGCAAACGTGCTCTAATGCTGCCACCTACCTACAGCAACTCCAACTGCTCCCCGAGGGGTTCTCCCTGGAATTCTGTGACATTTTTGAATACACTCTATGTAGGTCAAATTCAATTCCAAGATGATTGTCCAGTGCTGAAATGCAGGAATGGTTTGGTGGGGCTGATCCTGCCCTGGAGCTTTGGGGTGATGGGTTTGTCTGTCCCATCCCTGCTCGCTGCCAGCTACAAAAGCTGCCTCCCTCCTGCTGGAATTCCATTGCTCTGGCATTCTTGGGGGGGCTGTTCCTCCTCCTGGTGGCCCTTCCCTGAGGAAGTTTGCAACAAGAGAAGAGTTGTGTAACCAGGCAAGAAGTGAACAGGCAATGCTGGTTTTGGCTGCTCTGGCTTCTTCCAGGACCAAACTGCTCTTCCCTGATTAAGTGGGATCTGAAAGGATCCTGAATCCAACGGGAAAACAAACTGCTGGTGTTCCTAAAGAAGTGAAAAGTAGGCAGTGGTAGAGCTGCAGCATCATCCCTCTGAGGGACAAGCATGGTTTGGAAAGAGCAGCAGCTTGTTCCCGTGGAATTGGAGCTGCAGGGGAGATTTTTCACACTCCTTGGGGAACAGGAGCAGAGTGGGTCCATGGACATAAAGGGGCTGCACGGTGAGGAGCTGTGGGTTTGTGCTGGCACATGAGTGAGGAAGGACGTTGCTCATGGATCATCCAAGGGTTTATGGACAGCTGGGAATGATTCCCTCCCCGATTCCCTTCCTGTTTGCACGGAGCAGTGACAGCTCGGGCGGCTGCGGGACGCGGGGAGCAGCCGAGCCACGCGCTCTTCAGAGAGGCTGCCCTTGGCTGAGCACCTTTCCTTTCCTTTCCTTTCCCTTCCAGGTGTGGCAGATTCCCGAGAATGGGCTCACCCTGTCCCTGACAGAGCCCGTGGTAGTGCTAGAAGGCCATTCCAAGAGAGTGGGCATCGTGGCCTGGCATCCGACGGCGCGGAATGTGCTGCTCAGCGCAGGTACGGAGCAAGCCGCCTCTGCCTGCTTTCCTTCCTCTCCAGCTTTTCCTTCTCCTTCCCTCTCCCAGCTGCTCAGATCCCTGTGAATCACACGACCCGTGGCAGTAGCTGGGAACGCTGAGACACGTGGCTCACAGCCCCCTCTGCATCTCAGCCTTTTTTATCTTCAGTTTACAGGGATAAGCACCAAGGAATTGTCTGGAATTGGAGTATGAAAATTGTTCCAGGCTTTATTTGATCTGCAATAACAATTTACCTCTTCATTCCCCACATCCCTGTTCTCATATACTTTTAGAACAAGCCAGAGTGTTTCTCCTTTCCCTTGATCCCTGCAAAGTATCCCAAAATCCAGCTGCTCCTCCCACAAGCTTTCCTGGTCAGCCTTTTCCAAATTGTCTCCTTGGCAGTACAGTCAATGGAATGAGATTCTTTTGACCACTGGAAATCAGCCACATCATTATGGAAATAAATTGGATAATTCGTTATCCATTGGCACAATCTGGGACTTCCATGGGTTGGATCCCAAGGAAAGAAATGAGTCCTTTCAGCTGGATTGTTGGATAAGCTGGGTGTTTTCCATTGATAAAAACCCCTCCTGAGCTCCCAGTCTGAGTTTGAGTTTCCCAAAAAAACCTTTGCAGCTGCAGGGGGTTTATCCCTTCTTCCCCACCTCTGGCTTTGCTCCCATGTACCCCAATGCTGTTTTTTCCCATTTTAGGCTGTGATAACGCCATCATCATCTGGAATGTGGGAACAGGAGAAGCCCTCATCAACCTGGATGACATGCACGTGGATATGATCTACAACGTGAGCTGGAATCGCAACGGCAGCCTCATCTGCACAGCTTCCAAAGACAAAAAAGTCCGAGTTATTGACCCCAGGAAACAAGAAATTGTTGCTGTAAGTTTGCTTAATCATTAAAGAAACAACTGGGTTCACTCCAGCAGGGAATGAGCAAGAAAATATGGAAGAAAGAATCTTCTTGCTCAGTTTACACACCACGTTCCATTGCTTTCTTCAGAAATTACAGTAGGAATAGTAGGGGCTGGAGGATTTGTCTGGGTTTATTGGGATTAGTGTTTGAACTGGGATTTTAGGGCTCAGTTTTAAACCTGCAGGAGTGTAATTCCACATCTAATCCTTTTGTATAATTACAGTTCCAGAGTTGTGCATGCAAAGCAGAGCTTTAGTTGTAGCTTGCAAAGAGGTTTTCCTTCAGCCTTGCAAGAGGCCGATTGGCAAAGCTGGAATGAGCCAGGAATGTCCCCTTCTCCCGTGGCTCTGTGATTGGGTTCTTCCCTCAAGCAGCAGGGGTGGAGAGTTGGATGTTGCTCCTTGGATCTCCTCCTGCATGGAGGTGATGCCTTAGAAAGTCGACCTGGAACAGAGACTGGACAGAGCTAGGGAATAATTTATTGAAAAGCCTCCAGGATCCACCTTGGGCAAGACAGAAGTCTGCAAGACCAAGGCTGCACCCAGGGTGGACCAGGAGCCAACAGCAAAAATGGCTGCCTGGTCACGAGATGTTACATTTTTATAAGTTTTGGTCCATTTGCATATTGGAGTTTAATTGTCCAATTGCAGTTTCAGGTTGCGTGGTCCTGTTCTTTCTTGTTCCTCCCTCTGGCCCTCTGTTGTTGATGCTTTTGGGCCCGATGGTTGTCCTTGGTCCTCAGCAAGAAAAGGATTTGTTTTGTCTCCCTACCCTGTGAAGAGAGCTCACTAGCACTTAATATGAGGCTCAAAACTACATCCTTATGCAGCACAGAATCTAAAA
>VZUI01051234.1:0-12834 GCA_013401135.1 Cettia cetti | reverse complement strand
CCTCCCTCCCTCCCTCCCTCCCTCCCTCCCTCCCTCCCTCCCTCCTTCCCTTTCTTTCCTGTGCAGCCAGCCATCCCTTCTTTAATGAATTAGTTTTCCACTGCAATTACAACCTGAGGGTCTGACCCTTGGGTAGTCCCAGGGAAGGGGCCACCTCCATGAGAAGCCAAATGGGATGAATTCTGCACTTCTTCAGCTATTAGAGAACTTGGGATTGGTTCCTAGAACTGTCCCAAACTCTGCTTGTTACTCTGTATAGACATATCTGGTGTGACTCTTCAAGGACTCTTCAAAAGTTGGTTGCCTCTGTACTTCTGAAGCTTGGGAGCTCTATCCACTTCCTATAGAGTAAAAAGGAGTGACAGTGTTTTTCCCAACATGACAAAAAGATAAAATAGAGAGACATGAAAAGATGTGAAGAGGTCTCTCTGTGTGGTGGGAGGGAGCAGGCAGAATAGATGAGCAGGCTTTAATAGCAAACACCAATTTCCCTGGAAATGGATATTCTGTCTCTGTGTACAGACATTTTATGGCATCTCTTATCTTGCCCTCTTCTGCCACACATATCGTAACAATACCTGACCACTAGTTTCCTACCAAAAGATGACCTTCAGAAAGTAAAAAGAATGAGTAATGTAACAGACGGAAAAAATCAGGGAAGGGGGTGGGTTTGGGCTAGCAGGATAAAAATTACACATATTATAATCCTCTCCAGTCCTGATGATACGATCTGTGAAGTGATTTAGCCTGGCACTGTTCTGCTTGCTGCCATGGAGCACTGCAGCTGAGACCACATGGGGCCTGGCCTTTTGCTCCCAGCATCTGCTGGTGTGACACAGACTGACAGCGAGGACAAAAAGAGCATTCAGGCAAACGTTCAGCACCTTGCTCCATTCTCACTGGCATGGAAATCCTGGTAAATTCATGAGGAGTTTTAGGGAAGTCACTAGGAGGAGTGTCACAGGTGTTCATAGAACTGTTTAAGACTCTGAGCTTTGATAGCTAGTTGATTTAACCGGCTGTAATTGAAACCTGGTCTTCTGGATCTCTGTCTCTGAAACCAATCAGCACAATTTTTAGCAGTTTGTTATTTGCCAGGAGTCACAGGAACATAAGGAACAGAGTATGCTAGCCCTGGGTGCTCACAGCCCATGCATCTGTCTCCAGCAGTGACCAGGGCAGATGCACAGGGAGAAGAAATGTAACACCAAGCAAATAATGTGTTTTTTCTTCACCAGGACTCTCAGAGCTTCCATGTGATTTTAAGTATAAATACATATTTGGTTTTCATTATTCCATTTGAATACCTTCACAGGAAATTTCCACCAAACAGCATCTTCTTTGTCAGACAAGAGATTAGGCTTACAAATTAGGCAAGTCTGGCAGGCCTGTCCTCCCTGCTTACTGACCTAAAACTCCCTGTGGCATTTGCCACTTTGCCATCAGTGCTCTTTCAGCTTTTTTTCCTCCCCCTTATGCAGCATTAATTACTGTTTCACCAAACAAAAATGAGTCTCAGAGACCTCGATCTGGGTGGCTGCATTTCACATTGAGAGAACTGAACTCACATGGTGCCAGAGTAAAGATGAATTATTTTTCTAGTGACTAATTATATTTCCTAGTGTATATTACAACCCAACCCTCTTAGACTAAGCCTTGAACTATTCCTAGTCGTGCCCAACAAAGGGATCCCAAGCTCTTGCAGGCCTCCTGACCTAAGAGGTCATTACATAATGTTTACATTTCTGCATGTGTATAAATATGTCTAAAATCTAGTCATTCTGTACATAAAATCCAAAAGTTTTCACCAGTATATATTTGCACTTTATACTAAAAGGAAGAATATACAGGGCAGAGACATTCTAAATATAGTGCATTGTTTGGTTTAATAATTAATTAGGTTTAATCCTTTACAGTTTGTCCAGGATGGGATTTTTCCCCCCATGTACTTATTTGTTAATAGTTTTGCTACATAACATTGTAGGCATTGCTGATGTGAGTGTTGTGAGTACAGGAAGTTCATGTTGTTTTATGAAAACTAGTTTTCTGGAAACAATAGATACTATTCTTCAGCTTGGACTATCACCAGTAATTATCTCCTGGCTGCTATGCAAATATCTCATGTCCTAATTTCCACACTTGTTCATTTAACACATAAGCTCATTACAGCTGAGGTGTTTTTTTAAAGGCGCTGCAAATATCTCAAAGCAAGTTGCTCAAAAGCTTTATAAATGAGAAGTTTTCTTCACTGGCAAATTCCACCTTCTCTTGCAGACATGGCCTGCAATCCACAGCTATTTTTTCTGTAGACTGCTCAGAACGGACTCCACAGACAGGCACAAGGCCAAATTTTGATCCATCTCTTTATTGGTTTCAACTGAATAGCTTCAGATTTCAACTGGTTCCCTGGCAAACTGAGCCTATTCTTTCACTCAAGTATCTGCCGAGTGCTCAGCTGCTAAGGGGAAAAGCATGAGAAAACAATCCTTGTTTGCATGGGAACACCTGACTTGTTACCTCTCTTTGCTAAGAAAGCTGAAAATACGAAAGAATGGCACGTCCCCTCTCTCTCTCTCTCCAGTCCCAGCGAAGTACAAAGAGGCGTTCAAATTTCATCACACGATGTCTGTGTTCCTATAGGCTTGGTGACGACGCAGGTGACGAGTACCCCTGACAAATTGCTTGCAGGTGCAGAGCACACACACATCCCCCCACACACACCCCCACACACGCCCCCCATACCCCCACGGAGTTGTGTGGGGATTGCAGTGTCTTGGTAAAATATCCAAGGGCTGACCCTAGTCAGTCCCATAAAGTTAGCAGTGGTCTGTTTTGTGGACCACCTTTCTGTCCAAGCCCTGCTCCCATTTACAGCCATACAGCCCTAATGAGGCTTCACACCAGGGACCAAAGCCAAAACTTGTGCTTCAGCAATGCTGTCTGCAATACAGCTTTGAGCAAAGCATGATCAGTTTGTGAGGAAAGCTGATCATAATGCTCCAGCTGGATCTTTTCAGTGTTTGGAGCAGGACCTTGCTGTCCATGCAAAGAGATTAGTAGAGTTGTTTGGCATAACACCGTTGACAGCTTTTCTAACAAAGACTCAGCAAAAAGAGAAAGAGAAAGAAAAAGTAGTTCACGCATTCTTATCTCATTCTTTTCTCCTTCCCAACCCCTCCTTCTGCTTAAAATACCTAAATACAAGAGTCATTATGAGGGCAGCATCCCCATTGCACTGCAGGGCTGTGCACTCAAGTGTATCCGACCATTTGTCTGAGCTGCTGAAGCCATAACAGGGTCAGGAATGTGGGGGGAGGAGAACTAGCCCGAAGGCTCCTCCAAAAACCCTCCTCCAGTCACTACTGACAGGAAAACATGCCTTTTTGCTTATCCTGCACTCCCTCTCTGGATCAAAGAGTGAAGAAATGTCAGCCAGAGGCCCCAGAAAAAAAACTCAGTTGCTGCTTCCTTCCCAATTCTTCTCTTTCAAGAATAGCAAAGGTCTTCCACAGACACTTCTTCATAGCAGTGTACATACCAGAGCCTGAGCTAGGTCAAGGTGGCAGATAAATGGGAAGTAACTTGTGTTTTCAAGTAACAGTCATATAATATAAAAATCCTCAGATTCTTGATTGTCTCTTTTTTTCTAAGCAGCTTGGAGAATTCAGCCATTTCTGATGTTTCTTGCCCCACTGCAACCAACTGGAGCATCAGGCAGTGGGTCCCAAGGACAATGTCCCTCCTGGACACCTCCACCTTTCAGAGATGTCAGATTGTGATATGGCTCTCTTTATGCAGCTCCATACAGGCCCAGGGGGAATGGAGAAGTGCTTTCATCCAGCACTGGGAACTGTTTTGGGGTGCACCCTTTTGTGAGCTGGGTTGTACCACAGCTGCCTCAAGCTCATTCAGCACTCATGGTTTCTAAATCTAAATTCAGAGGTTGGTCCCGTTCAGTTTCCACTGCTCCATGAAGCAGAACCACCCCTCTATGCCTTTGTCAACTCCAGGTGTACGACTCTGCCCCAAAGATTATCTGCCTAAATGATAAAAGTGGCAGAGATACCGGCAGCCAGGGGAAGGTGAAAGCCCATTATCAGCAATGCCAGAAGATGCTGAAGGGCACATGCAGTGCAGCTCATTTGGTTTACAACAACCCTTCTGGAAGCACAATGATCTATTGAAGAGTGACTATCTCTGCTCTTGAGTGGATCAGCACAAAGAAAGGTTAAGGCAGCACCGTTTGGTAATTGGTTTGTGTCATATAAATTGAAGCTTAGAAAGCTGGGAAGAACAAAACAAAATCAGACCAGAACACACAGCAATTAAATTCCTGTAAAGAGTGCATGGAATAAATACTTACCCTTCTTGCAACCCTAACAAACCTAATCAGGATTAATTTCTATGTCTGACTTGAAAAGTTTTCCCTGCCAAGTGTCCATTTTTTTTTCTGACAAATTCCTTCCTGATATACCTATATAGCTGAGGCAGGCAGGTTTCAAAGCCAAAAGACTTTTCCTAACACAAAAATCCCCAACGCAGCCAAATAACAACAAAAAAGATTCTGTCTTTTAGCTCCAAATATCTCTTTCCTGATCGATTTTGAGCCCCACTAAACACATTCATGTGAAGGAAAACAAATTCCAGTCTCTGTTTGTTTAATCTGTGGCAGCGAACCAGCTGAACTGGTGCTCACTGTAATCTCAGGACACCAAACTGGGCCTTTTCTGGGAGGACCTCCCAACACTTCAGAGATATCACAGTAGTCAGTTTGGACTAAACTTTGCACAGATCAAAAATACTATAGGGTTTTGATTTCTCTCCTGAGAGACAGACTTCTTACATTGGTAAATCTAGCTGGTACATGGATCTCAGAGTAGAAATCTATCTGCATCCACCAGGGCCAGTGGTCCTGTCCTTGTTCAGGGCTGACACTGAAATTCATGCATGTAAAATTTCTATGGATTGAGCAAAACATGGATGCTTTATGAGGAGGCTTTTCTGGGCAATTCATATTGGAGAAGCTTTAAGGAGCTCATAAATTCCTTAATTCCAGCCCTATGATTAGCTCACTTCTCTGTGCATGCAGCAGCAGTCTCCAACCTGCAGAGTTCAAGCTAACATTAAAAGAAAACGTTGTGGGAAGTGAAACCCTTTAATTAGTTTAACAAATATATTCAGGAAAAAATGATGCAAAGAGATTTTTCCTCAGACAATGCACAGTTTGCCTGAGGACTTCATTACCATAAGAGATAAACTTTAAAGAGTGTCATGAAATTCAGAAACAGATTGTTTGTACAGAAGACAGTAATATCCAGTATTAATGGGAAACCGTTACTTTTGAAGGGCTCCAACCTAATCTTCATGCAAGTTGTACACTTTCTCCCCAAACACTGACAGGTAGGAACCTTCCTTCGGGCAAATGTCTTGCTTCTTTCTTCTGAAATCAGAGACGCTGGCCGCAGCCTTTGCTGGGATATTTGGTAAAGAGAATCACAGGAAGAGGGTTGATCTCATCTAATTCCATCCCTGTAGTAACTGGTGTGCAGGATAAACTGGCATTCTGGGTGTCCTCTCCAATGAGGGCACAGTCACAGGTACCTGCAGGCAGTGACTCGCTCTACTTCTCCTGGATAACAGGTTGGGACGGATCATCCCTTGGTGTTCCTGTAACTCTCCTGACAAGAGGAGGAAATTGGAGGTGGGAGACAACTCCAGATTACCACATTTACAGGTGAGTGTCTCCACATACATTAGCCACTGGAGCTCCACTGAAGGTGAAGATCTCGTCAGTGATTTGCATCCCCAAGCAGAGAGGACCAGGCTGGTAGTGACAAGATTGTCCTCCCCTTCTCTTCATCTTGAGCTACTCCATACCTGGCAGAACTGAGAGGACATTTCTGACATGCCTGGCAGAACTGAGGGGACATTTCTAGTCACAGTGACTTCTTCACAAAGGCTTGCCTCCTCCACTGAGGTTGCTGAGCATCTTTCAAATGTTAGGTGAAAAGTAACTCATCAGCTAGCAAGGCTGGGTTGATAAGGCTGGGTAGAAACAGCTGCTTCACAACATCTGCTTCAGAACCTCTGCAGCCTCCCTTTGCTTGGTACCAGTTTCATCCATGGTACAGCACCAATGGGCAGAGCAGTCTAACAACCAGCAACAGCCATGAGAGCTAAGAATCTGCATTGAAGGGCTTGCTCTCAGCTCTGGTTCTGATAAACACTTTTCTCCTAACCCAGACACAAAGTCAAGCTAGCAACAACTTGAAAGGATAACATCTATCAGAACTAATAAGCACTAATCTAGCGTGGAAGAGATAGCAACCAATTGAGTCAACAGGCAGAGAGAGGAACAAAGTCTGGCTACAGCACACTGAGAATCTATACAATTATAAATCAAATTATAAAACAGCTCACTGTGGAATAAAGGTACATCCACAGCAACAATTCTAATAAATATTTGAAACAGTGCTTTGATTTGGTTAGTGTTATAAAATTTGACTACAAATCAACTCCTTATACCTGAAAAAAAAAAAAAAAAAGAAAACCCTTACCTGAATCTTCTATTACTCATCAGAAAAGCTTCCTTCTAGACAATCAGTTTATTTAAGGAATTGGCAGACAGTTGACTGTGTGTATGTGTCACAATTTTGAAGCTGTCAGAGCTGCACTTATTCGCTAATCATACTCGTGTACCTACAAGCTACATTTTTAAATGGTATGGATGAATAATCTCTTTGTTGAGAGTTTTTTATGGCTCTTCTAAGCTGTGCATCTATTTTCACTTGACTTTAAAGCAATCAATATGCTGGCACAAAGGCTTTGGGATAATTCATAGCAATAATCTGTAGCAACTTACAGACTGATTTGGTTCTTTTAGATTGTTCTGATGAAAAAATTATTAGAAGATTCCAAATGCATAGTTTAAAAAAAAAAAAAAGGAAGGAAGGAAAGAAAGAAGAAAGATAATAAAAGAGAAAAAAAAATTCTCTGCTATAGAAGACTCAGGAGAGGAATTCTCTTCTCATTAATAAGAATTTAAGTATGACCCTTTAGTTTACTTGGAGACCTTCCAAATTTGTTCCAGGATGGCAAGTCAAGAATTTAGCCCCAGAAGTAACCCCTGCTCAATGACACAGATTTCAAAGATGCAGGGTAATGAGTATCAGTTCTTAGGTCAGTTTCTCTGGTCACAAAGGAAGACAAAGAGGGGCACAAATTCCTGCATTTGGCTTTTGTTGGTGCTCCTTTGTACCGAGCCTTTCAGGAGCTGCCTCGGCAAAGCCAAGCATCTCCTTTTGGTGATGACTGAACGTGGAGGCTTTTCACAAACTCTGGAAATGGAGTCACGGCAGAGCTCTCCTGCTGCCAGTGGGTCACCTGGCACCCGACAATTTTATGTACAGGAGATTGTAACACTAAACCTATTGACATCTGCCACATAGATGGGGATTAAACAAGACACATTTCCTGTTTCTTCACCCATTGCAAGGTATAAATGAGTTGGTTGATAGATTTAATTTGCCAATGTGATCTGTAAAGAAGCAACACATTGCATCTGTATTGGCTGGGGAATAATGGCTCTATCCAGAGGCTCTGTTCTTGTCAACATCCCCAGCAGTTTTTGCAGTGTGCATCAGGACGTGGAGGTAGGGCTACTTCCTGAGGTTTTATCAGGTTGAGCAATTACTGGCCAGCGCAGTGGTATCCCCAACACTGAGTGCAGTAAGAAATTCCTATCAGTCCTGCTACAGGTGTAGGCAACTGGTGTGAGGGAAAGGCTCTCTTACCTCTCTAGTACATCACAGACCTTTTCTAACTGAGGTCTTGGGGCATGGTCAAATTTTCCAGCTGTGAGGAGAGCTGATTGTCTTTCTTCTGTATATGCATGGAAACCTCCTCTCTGCTTGTTCTGGAGAAGATGGGGAGCTGAGAAAGGAGGATGTGGGTCAGAGATTTGGTATTTACACACCATCCTTCACCCTGATCTCCATGTTGTTGTGCAGCAAAAGTAATTCTAGTCCTCTGGAGGTACTTGCTAAAGACTTTCTCTACAAAGGTAAAAGCAAGTGTGTTTTTGTAAACACTGAGGAAGATCAGGATTTTAGTGCTAGTGGTCTTGAATTTCAACAAATCCTTTATTGAATTATATGTTCAAAAGCACTGGCTGTCCTGTGATCTCAGAGAAAATTTGTGCTGCCAATGGTGCACACAACTTATCAGACACCACAATAGTTCATAGGAGGTGATAAGAGTTTGCTTTTGCTTACTGTTATTTTTATCATTTATTTCTGATATTGGCACAGCTGAGCTAAAGCTCAGTTTGGCTGCTCTCTTAAGGAAGAATCCTGGCATTTGCTACAGGAATACTAGCCAGGCGAAATAATAAGCAAAACAGAACTGGATTGTGCCTCCTGGAGCAAATGAGCTGAGTGAAGACAAGTTGGTTATTCACTGCATTGAGTAGGAGCACTTTGGGACTGAGATAAGACGCTGGAAGGTCCCAGAGTGATTTATAAAAAATAAGGGGTATTGTAGTGTTTGATAGAACAAGGAGTAATAGGTATATGAGAAACAACACTCACTTTTAAAATTCCAAAGGTTTGTAAACCTTAACAAAATACAACAAAAGACTAAATAAGGAGAAAGAGCAGCGCTGGGAGCATGGAACTAAACCACCATGTGCTCACCCACAAAATGGCTGCTCTGCCTTTTATACCCCTGGTGTTGCATCAGGTGACCCTGGCCCGTCCAAAAATATTCACTGTCTGTTGGTGGGGGCTGCTTTCTTGCAACTTGGTTGGAGGTCAGTTGTTGCCATGCCACTCCTCCTGGTAACAAACCTTCCCTCCCCCCAAATGCCTTATGCAAGGGGCACAGGTACAGCCCTCCCTCCACATGTCCTGACTACCAAGGCCATCCCTTGGCAACCATAGAGGGGCAAAGGGACTATGAAGAGAACAGAGGATGTCCAAACAACAAATCACAATAACATAACTCTACATCAGTAAAACCTCTTTAATCAGACACACATGTAATATTAATCAGACACACACGTAATATTCATCCCTTATTTGCAAGAGCCAACCATCGCATTACTCATCTTTAACAGGTACAAACTGAAAGAGGGGAAATTTGGGTTAGATATTAGGAATAAATTCTTTACTGTAAGGGTGAGGAGACACTGGAAGAGGTTGCCCAGGAAAGCAGTGAATGTCACAACCCTGGCAATGTTCAAGACCAGGTTGGATAAGGCCTTGAGTAACCTGGTTTAGTGGGAGGTGTCCCTGACCGTGGTAGTAGCCTTGGGACTAGATGATCTTTAAGGTTCCTTCTAGCTCTGTAATATTCTATGATTCTATGAATCTTAAGAAACAAGGAGATATAAATTGGAAGACAAAGTTTGGGAAGGGAGAGCCAGTAAATTTTACTGACAGTGAGGTGGCCTTGTGCAGAGCATCTTGCAGAGGCTGAGCTGTGAGACAATGTTTGCTTAGCTGGAGACCAAGCCAGTCTCCTCCTCACAGGGAGCAAGAAGGCAAAAACAGATAAAGATGCTTATGAAACCACAACAGTCCTAGGCACCAGGAATAAGGATAGCAAAAAGATGGTGTCCCACCTGTCTGGGAAGCAGAGGAGTTGGTACACAGTAAAAAAATTTTCCTGGGCACAGGGGTTATATCAACATTAGTATTAGTAATTTTTTATTTTTTTTTAATATAATTTTGGGCAGTGAGAACAACTCCTGTAGGAGACTTCACATCCATGCTGCTGATGTCTTGATCCCTAAGTCTCTGAAACTATGTGATTCCAGATACAAAACCCGCCAGGAATGAGCCCTGACTGGTGCTACTTGCTGAACTGCAACTGGGAACTGTTTGGGAAGATGTTATGTTAGTGGTCCGAGATCTGAATCAGGCTGTGAACTATGGTAACATTGATCAGTGCAGACAACTCCATACCTGGATAGGAATATTTCCTGTGGTCTTATTTTTAAAAAAATAGTAATGATTCCTGAGGCTATCCTTGATTTGATATAAATAACCTCAGTGTGGACCCTTATGCCTGTACAGTCTCACTCTTTCTGTATGCTGTTGCTACTGCTCTTAGAAAAAGAAACCACTCAGACTTAACAACTAAAATGGGCACAGAAAAAAAACACTTCCCTGGTTGATCATGTGTAGCTAATAAAGCTGTGAAAGCAATTTATTCTAAGAACACTGCACATTAGAAATGCCATCACTTTTTGGATAACTCTGCTGTCCACAAACGGGTCATGATTACTAGAAAAATCCATCTCTTAGTCACAAGCACCTGACAAATAGTTTGCATACAATAAAGCTTAGCATGGGGGATTTGTCAGCTGCTTTGCATGCACAGTTCATTATTCATTGCATCATGTGACTAGCCACTTCTAACATGTGACACAGTTACTCCTCTTTATTTACAGAGAGAAAATGTAAATAGGAGAAAACCAAATAGATACATATCTAGACATGTACATATATGTCAGTAAAAATGCTAAACAGCTGAACTCTTATTCCACAACCATTCATTTTTGCACATCCCCAGGTATCTTTAAAAATACATCTGAATAATTAACAGTGATGACTCACAGCACATGGTCATGAGCGTGGCCTTCTATTTATAACAATATTTCTATATTCATCTTCTTCTTAATAAGACCAGTAGCAGCTGAAAATAAATCACTGCATTAAGCACCCCCTTTGGATAAACTCACACATGTAGAAACACTTTTCTTCATTGTCGCTGCTTTCAGTCCATGAGAAGCTCATGGGAAGAAATATGTCATATCAAGACATGCACTTTTTCAGAGTCAGCAAAGGTAGTTAGCTACAAACATGCTCATTGAAATTAATGACTTGTGTGGCTAAATTTCCTGGTAAGCCTTTAGACTAGTCAAACAAGGTGGTTTTAATCTGTATACAACTGAATGACTAGTTCTGACAGATCAACCAAGATTCTCAACATAGACATTTTTGTTCCACATTCTCTTGTCTTTCTTCTACTTTTGTAATCTTCCCATGCTCTGCCCCAGCATTCAGCCTGTGTGCTATGTAATGTGTTTTCTCACATCAGGCACTGTGGTCTTGTATCACTTTGTCTCAATTTTAGGGACAATCAGTTGAAGGTATATAGAGATATAAGGCCTTTGCATCACCCTGCTATCAGATCCACTTTGCCTTTTATCAATTAAAGGTCAAACACAGGTTAGTGAGGAAAAACTCTCTGAAATGCTGGTCTGATAGTATTATTACAGCTTGTACTTTGGCATGGGGTTAGCAGTATGTCAGCTGTGCAGCACAGTATATAGAAATGGAAGAGAAATTGTAAGGTTCGATGCTGAGAAGTAAAATGGAGCTAAAATAGGTATAGATAAATGTGCATTTCCAATGTTTGGGAGGTAAATATTTTGTTAAAAAAGGGTGTTCTGTTACTACTGCCTTCACTGATTTTGCTAAAAGGGGCAGACAAAGATTTGTGTGGGAGTGAAGGCGTTTTTGGCTTTGTTGCTCTTGTCAGGGCTCTGCTAGATGAAAGCAGCTGGAACAGCCCCCATTGTTGAAAAATTTGCCATGGGGCTAATTTGCAAATCTCACTGGTCTACAGGATGGCCAGAGCCATCTGTATGAAGCACAGATGCTTCTGCTGCAGTATCAGCAGCTCCAGTCTCATCCTTGGCAGGAATGTAGCCATCATGTTGTACTGGCCAAAATTGCCCCAGAAGAGAGAATCCAACCCATGAACATGACATAAGAGGTTGTGCCATATTTTCCTCTTAATCTCTGTTACATTGGGGAAATCTGTTTGTTGTTGAAATCTGGACTCAAGCCCCCACCCTTGCCCTAAGCCTTGGGACTTGAGCCCTGAGGTTTGTCCTTCACTGTGGAGCTGCAACTGCCAACAGGGCCCAGGACCAGCTTCAGAACAGCCCTTTGGAAAATCAGTGACTGGTTGTGATGAACTCCCATCCCCCTTCTTCACACATTCCCTTCTCAGCCTTCTCAAAACACCCCAAGAAATGAGGGAGGTGTGATTTACCCTTAAGAGTGCTCTGTTAGCGTGTCCCTGTCACAGTAAAGGCACCTCAGTGCTTCACAGCTCTGCCTTCACAGATGTTAAAAGCTATTTCTCCTGGTGCTGTCACTGCTGTAGCATTCCCTGAGCCCAGAACAGGATTGGATATTGCCTTTCCAAGGTGTACTAGCTGCTGTTAATGATTCACAGCATATTGGAGTGTCACAGCTTGGGCACTCCAGGCTTTCATTCATTCCTGATCCTCAGAGAAATAAGCCATATCCTTTACCAATCAGATGCAGGGAAACTCTGTCCCATGATTCACTTTCTGTTAACTGTGCAATGGCACAAGCAAAATATGAGTGGATTTCTTTGGCAGAGGGCTCAGGCTGAAGAAATAGAGACCTTAGGAACAACAGAAGGATCTTAGATCATGGGTCTTTTTGGCAAATGACAGCATCAGAAATGCTGCCTCTGTCCCTCCCTTGTGCCTGCCTTGGGGGTTCTGCCATAACTGGCTGTTGTGGTTTGACTCTGGCCAAATGCCAGGCACCCACAAAGCTGCTCGCTCACTCTCGCCTGCCATAGCTGGCCATAGAGAAGAGACAAATTTAATGAAGGGTTCATGAGTTCAGATCATGCCCAAGAGGGAGAAAACAGTCCAAGGCCAAAACAGGCTCAACTTAGAGACAGGAAGTGAGTTTATTACTGACAAAATCAGAGTAGGATAATGAGAAGTAAAATAAGCCCTTAAAACACCTTTTCCCCACCAACCCCTCCCTCCTTCCCACC
>VZUI01051231.1:0-14240 GCA_013401135.1 Cettia cetti | reverse complement strand
CTATCTATCTATCTATCTATCTATCTATCTATCTATCTATCTATCTATCTATCTATCTATCTATCTATCTATCTCTTCCTACCATATATATATCTATATAGCTTCATGTTTCTAAGCTCTCAGAGCCAAGTTGCACGTATGCAATTTGTCTACTCTTAGATATTTGAACAAAAAGCTTGATATTCTACAGAGAGTTGTTTGCTCCTGGAATTGTTCTCATGGGAATCAAGTGCTAAACGCACTGCTGTCTGCAATCATAGTGAGAAACAGACTGGAAGCAGTAGAAAACTATTCATTTCAGATGAGATTGATGCTGTCTGTTCCAGAAAAGTTGTGACATATGAATAAACTAATCACATACTGTTTAATGGGAAGAAGAAAACCTAAATCTTAAATTTCAGCTGTATCCACTCACAGTATGAGGTAATCCCTGTAATGTGTTCGCAGATTCAAAAGGTATGGCATAACCCAGATACTGAAGGTGTTGAATTCCTGTTTATTTACCAGAGATTACTGAATCCACAGTATCTAACTGTGCAGAAGAATATTTCACTGGTGACTGCTACACCCTACACTTAAGGAATTGAGTTGGCAAGTAGTTTACAGACAGTACAGATAAGTGAGCCTTGGAAGAAGCCAAAAAGAAAATTCTTGGTGCTGATGTGTCCTAATCTAATTAAAAACACCTGTGAGTTCTAATAAACTGTTGAAGGAAGAAGAGAAATTTTATTAAGAAATATAAGCTTTTATAAACGTATTTTGTATCTAAATTACTTATTCTAAAAAACATGCAGTTAAGATAGAGTTTAATATTTGTGAAAATATAGTAGGGTATAGAGTAATAGACACAGTAGAATATAGCATATAGTAGGATATAAATGTGATCTTGTAACTTGGTGGCAACAGTCAAAATACACTTTCCTTAAATAAAACTGTAATATGAATATGAAAATCATGAATATTAATGAATATTTACATATTACAAACTGGATTCTGAAATGGATTGTCTAAGGTGGGGCCAAGGCAAACAATTTTGTGATGTGCTGAAAATTATTTGATTAATTAGGATTAAGTCTCCAATTAACTACTGTAGAATACCAGCTCTTTTTATTTGACTGCAGAATAAGTACAGCTGTAGAAAAAGTTATTCATATCAGGAGAGATTTGACATTCTCTCTGCATGTTATAATTTTGAAAGGATAAAGCATTATAATAGGCTTTATAATGGGAGATAATGGGAAGTTAAAGATTTGTTCCTGATCCGTCAATAGCTTGAAGGAGTGTAAACAAACACACCTCCCATGTTTTTCCAGTAAAGGTAATGTGGATTTTCTCACATATAAGTCCTTTGGGAGAGATTTTACTTCTAGGTGAAAGCTAAATTGGCCCTTTGCCTCAGAGAGAAAGAAGTATGGGACACCTTACTGAGATTTATTTTCAAAACTTACAGAAAGTTATGTCTTTGTTAGTAAAAAAATGAAAAAATAAGTTGAAACAGGGTATTCCTTTCGGTTCATTTGTCCTTTCTCTTCCACATTCATTTTTAAAAGAACAAGACTGTAGCTGAAAAATATTTCTTGCTGGCATTTTCAGTTTTCTTATAAAGAAGATGGGGATTGAGCTTAAGGCAATGCACTATAAGTTCGAGCTCCATTTATTTTCTCACTATTGACAAGATTTAACAGTCTCCTTTTTCTCTTGAACAAAACAAGAAGTCAAATACTTGCAAAGAGCTGGCTGCATCCATATTATCTACTTTGAAAGCAGAAGGAACTTCACTTAAGTTACTCACCCAGGGTATAGCTGGAACATAGCTGCAGGCAGAGAGGCATGAAGGTTGCTAGGGAAGCAAGACCTGTTTGTTTTCAAAGCAGCCAGAAGTTGTGGCTAATGGAACCCTTCAGCTCAACACCTGTTAGATTAAGGGAGTTTAAACACTTATCTGGGAGTTCACCTTTCTCAGCCCACAGGAACGCATGAAGAGTTACAGTGCCCATCCGTTTAGAGAGCAACAGAAATAAGAGGCACAAAAAAAGGAGGAAGGAAAAAACAAACGGGTTAAAATAAGGCTGGAGAAAGTAATGTCCCACTATATATTATTGTGCAACATTTGTGCCAAGAAAGAAAGTCTCAGGATAACAGAGTTATGATTCTGAAGACAGCATGAGGTTTTGACCTCACATCAACCCAGTTTTACCTCCAATTTGAGAATAAATTATTTACAATGGAGACAGGGTACTTCAAGGGCTAATTGAGACTGTGATAAAGTCTCAAATCACAACCTTGAATAAAAATGAAAACATCCCAAATGATGCATTCTGGAATTTAATCTGTGTGATTAGGATTCCTGTAATATATATTAGTTAATAAGGGATGCCATTTACTATTACTGCCTTTGTGAGTTTTATGTATGGGTAGTAAATCAATGGTGGTTGAGAGGTTTTCTAACTTTTACCCATCATGCTTAAAATCTGCTGTTTATGTCTTATGATTCTGGTGTGTATTTCAGATTTTAATTTTTAGCATAGACGTCTATTTCTATGTGTGTTACTTCACAATTATAACTCAGTGGACAAATACTTTAAAGTTTTTAAAATATTCATACTTCAGCATCCCATTTTGGGACCAGCCATGTCTTTTCCAAATCCCCAATCATCTCCCAGTGTATGAAGTCCTTGCCACCAAACCTTGCATGGCACAACAGGAGAAGGACCTCAGCTGCATCACTCCTCCGAGAAACCAGCTGGCTTGCCAGGAATCCTACCCCTGGTGGGGGACTGTGAAGATGGCTCACTTTGTCAACTTGCAGGTGTTGTCTGCTCTTACCAGGGGACTGGTCGTGTTGTGGGGAAAAAAAACAAAACACAACAAGAACAACAAAAGAATTATGTTGCTAGAAGGAATGAATGCAAGCTACTTCTAAATCTTAGTCTTTTTACTAACTTGGTCTTGATGTTATTTAATCTATTCCTGTCTCTTTCTCTTGATCTTTAAATACAGGTGCTATACTTTGTCACCTCTCCCTGGCGGTTGATCCTTGTAGCCCAGAAAGGTCCAGAATGTAATATCAAGGTACCTAGTTTGAGAAACAATGTCCTTCTTTCCTGGATGCACTTTTCATGAATCTCTTCCCTGCTTTAATGGAATACATGCAAATCAGGAATAATGTTCAAAGTGTGTAATGTTTATATTAGTTACATGATGGCGCTGCCTGTGTAACAACCCATATAATTGCACCAGATTTTAACACCTCAGGAATGTGAACGTTTATGTATTTTCCTTTGTCTTTCTCTTCTGACTTTCATAAATATCCCACAGTAATGAAAGAGGATGTTAGCTACAGTCCTGTAATCTGTGCTGTGGCTGTCACTGTTATTATGCTAGTCTTAAGAACAGCAGGAGATACTGTTCTGTAATTTGTGAAATGTACTCAGTATCCTGAACGTGAAAAATTTAATAGCTGAATTCCTCTTCAATAAACAAATGGCTTTCCATCAAATGTATATTCAAGAAAAAGTTTTATATATTGAAAAAAAATTATTAGTGGAAGTTTTAAAAATATAATCATTAAAAGTAAATAAATTAGAAACCAGGGCAATCAGTACTGGAAGCATTCAGCTTAGTGCAGCTCTCTAGACGTAGACTTTTCTAAGGAATTCACCTTATTAAAATTTAATTTACACATTAATGTTTTAATTTTTTAAAATAATGGTATGTAGATAAGCATGTAGAAATCTCTGCCCAGATTTATCCAGCCTTTTGTAATGGAATAATATTAGAGATGTGTGACTGAAATTGATTGACACCTATAACTGAACACATAAATGGGAATGAAAGCACTGCATATAGAAGAAATATAACCCCTTTATCATTCTTAACACTTGCAGAAAGTAGATGGCATTACATTAACTCAGGAATGCTGGGGTTTCAAAACGAGTTGCTTCTCTGCCTTCTTTGTCAGTATAAGTGGTGATATGATTAGTCTAGAAGAAAATTTTCATCTCTTGCCAATAGAAATGTGAATTTACAAATGTCAGATTTACAAACAGATTTCAGTATGTCAATATAAAGCAATGAAACAACTAATCAATATTTAGCTAACCATAGATCTTATAAACAATGAACAGCTGATATAAAAGCAAGGCAAGAGTGACATGATTGACACTAGCAAAAATTCATAGAGAGTTAATTTTTCTGAATACTCTGAACATTTTTTGTAATACAATCATACATTAACTTGCATAATTGGCTTATGTATTCATATTAATATTAATTTTTTTCAGCTAAGCTCAAACTGTGGGTCTGATTTTCTGAGTCTGTAAAGTTTTCAGCCTGTCAGCTGCCGATTTTTCTTCCCTTGGGAAAATTTCTTGCCTCAAGGATAAATCCATGTAAGTAGCTGTGGTACTTCTAAGCTCTCATAACAACCCTCTCACAGGTGTTTCTTCTATTATTTAACTAATGAAGAGAAGTGTTGTCTTTACCGACCAATTATATGGTTCCTTAGCACAGCATGTTATAAAAAGGCTGTGTGAAATTGTAAATAAAGCCTTTCTGATCTTTCTTCTACCTGGAGTCAAGCTTTTCATTTTCGTGTCCAACAGCAAGACTCAAACATCAACAATGAACTCAACAACACCAAGTGCTCCTGTTGCAATATATTTTTGAGACACTTACTAGAATTTTTAAGGAGCCCACTGCTAGGGTTCAATAAGGTTAATTCTGTAATGATCTCCTAATAGCAGACATTAAAGCTTTCACTCCATTATGAACTGTCTAGCTAGTACTGTAAGCTTTCAGTTGCTAGAATTGATAAAAATATTAGGAAGTGCATACAAGAAAATATAAACAGGAGTTCATGGTTAGAATACAGTGCTAAGTGCTCAGTCTTAGCTGTGTGCAGACATGCTTCTTTTCATTCTGCTAATTTTGAAAGAGTTGTAAATCTGCTGTCCTGGTATGCATCAGGCAAAATATTCAACTGCATTTGCATTTATAAGTGGCTGAGGATGACAAACTGCCCAATAATCTATTTTCCTTCATCTCTATTTCCATTTGAGTACTCAGAGTCTATTACTGCAAAACTTCTCTGTACATGGGCACGCTGAAGTCAATACAGCTACTCACTTGTTGATATTTTGCCAGACCAGAATTTAATCAAATACGTTTTAAAAAACCCCTGGTTTTTAGCTGTTTGGCTCAGATCAGTGCCTGAGACAATGTTCTGGTCCTATCAAAAATATACACACTTCAGAGGACAGAATTAAGATGTCTAGGGAGAACCTGAAATCAAAATTGCTGCTGAAAATTGGGTTGTGTGAGTGTGTCAGGATTTAAGATGACACTAACGGTTTATTTAATTTAATCATAAATACATTCATAGAAATGCTGACAGGGCTCTGCAGCTCAGATCCACACTGTCACTTCTTCAAGGCAGCCTGCCTTGAATGTTTGAGCTGCAGTTGATAGGGCTAATGCAACTCAGGACTCTCAGGCTCAAGCGAGCATTAGCAGTATCAATAGGAGACAGCTGTGAGAGTGGCTAGCAGCAAATTTTCTTTGAAAAGATAATAAGTAACAAGGAACCTCAATTACACTTACCACATATTTGATCATCTCTGTCTTGTGTAAGATTCCCCTGCATTGCTGGGGCATTTCTGAACAGAAAAGGAAAAAAATGCAAACTTGACTCTAATGATTTTTTCATCCTTTTAATACTAAGAACTGCCCTTTGTGCTACAGTTATCAAACAACTTTACTCAGAGGAATTTCTGATGACCTCCCTATGTAGCACTAAGTGTATTTTAACATACTAGAAATTAAATTCTGATCCTCTTTTGACCTTAGGTATTTTGAATAATCATATTCTTTTGAACTCTTTGAAAATTGGTAAGGATGCTTGGGCAATTTTTGACTTGTTTTCACTTGCTTTTCCTTAGCAGTGCCAACTTGTCCTGATAGTGCTACCTAAATGCATTTCTTTTTTTTTTTTTTCCACCCATGTTTATTCTTAGAAATTACAGAACACCTCATGTTCTGTAATAGTGCCTCTATTTTACAATGGAGGCCTTTAAGAGATTTACTTAACTTTTTCTAATTTCAGTATTATGTGGTATATATTTTGTCTACTGTCACTAGCATTCCTATCTATCTATTCTCTAGATTTTGAATCAGGGTGATGAAAGCTGAATTATTCTGAAGTGGATTATTTAACAATAAATGCTCATTAACAGTATTTGTATTTACCTGTACAGTATAAATCTTCCCTCTTGTTGCAACCACTGAAGCTGTTTTCATTGTTCCTAGTACCTTGCTTGAGATTCAGACCTGTTTGTGTTTCTGAAGTGTTGGTTTTCTAATAGACTGCAGTTTCCTGGAATGTGATAAATGTAACTTCCATGTTGTAGCGTCTTATTCTTATAAAATAGATAACTACTATTTTGCTGTTATACAACCAACATTTACCATTGATAACTGTAGTATTTTACAGTGTGGTGGTACTTATCACTAGTGTGAGATTGTGACTTAGGTGGTGGTGCTGTTTGCAACGAGCCCTATACACCAAATACACAGGATTAGGAATGTTTCTCAGGAACATTTTAGTGTCAATTAAATTGTTTCCACTCAGAGCACATTTCTCTGCCTCTTTCACATGATGAGAAAACCTAGTCAAGGCATGAAAAGGAAGGGATCAGAGAGAAAGGTCCTGGTCATCAGGATGTCTCAAAAGTAAAGAGCTGTTCAGAGTTTAAACCTGAAATTAATCCACTTTTGCAATACTGCTGAGAAAATTAGTGCTGGTATTCTAACTACAAAAGGCTTTAATTCAGTCTGTTAGGTTGAGCTTGACCACCAGGTACATACCAAGTCACTCCATCTCTCCCTCTTCAACAGGACAGGCAGTGATAATGCAATGAATAATTCACAGTTTAAGGTAACCACATGCATCCTGTGTACTTCAGAGACCTGGATATCTTTGTCCCTCTATTCATAAGATGTTCCATTGTACTTTTACTGCTTCTGGAGTTACACTGTAACCCAGCATCTTGGATTAGGAGGACACGTATCTGTCAGGGAAAGCTGGAGTTTCCCTTGGAATGGAGAATCTAACCCCCTCCCTTATAAAATTATTGTAATTTTGCTATTAAGGGCTTTCAGGCAAAGATTTGGGAATAGGAATAATAGTTATTTACTAGGAATATTAAAAATACAAATGTAGTAACACTAAAAAACCAAGCAAACAAAAAACCTAAAAATCCTAGAAACTCTGACAGAGTCTGAAATATGACTTGACACCCTGTTGGTCAGGGTGTTAGAAGCAGTCCAAATAAATCCTCCTGGAGAAACAGATGTGGTTCTGTTGCAGTAGAGAGGCTCCCGTAGAAAAATGTCCTCGGGTAGTGAAATGGACTTCCATCCAGTCTTCCTCTGGAATCCAGCAGAAAAAACCAGAATATCTGTTGTTCCTCAGTCTCAGTTTTTATGTAGGTAGGAACTTCAGAGCTCCCCAACCAGTGCGTGGAGCACCTCCCAATGGGATGATGTAATGTGTCATGTCATTGGTGAGCCTTAATGGCCCATTATCAGCAGATATCCCCCTGGTGGGAGAATGGTGGTAAAACAGATAAGAAACACTGCCCCACCCGGTTTTAACAGCTGGGCCATTGTCGGAAGGCACCCGTCCCCTCCCCCCTGGAGTTATGAGGAATGGGTTATACATGAGATAAAGAAAACATCTCCCCAACTGGTTTCAACAGATGGAAAAATAGAATAAACATTTTTTTTTCGGTTACATAACCCATGACAAGAAGATGAAAACATTCTGGATTGAAAATGATCTTGCAATGCTAAACTTGTACTTCTTCTACTGCATATTGACCAGAAATAATTTTTCATCATAAAATAACAGTAATTTCAAACCAATTTTCCTGAAGTGGATGAAGTCTAGACACATTTCCCCTTCAAAAGAAACATGCTAAGCATATTTATTCTATTTTGTTGTAAATTTTACATTGATTTTCTGTTGGAGTGTTTTGATAACACCACTTAGCAGAAAAATGCTTTGTAGTCCTGGATATCCATGCTTTCAGTGGCCTTGGTATTGTTATGTTGTGTGAAGAAGTCTGCTGATCACATCTTTTTGATAAGTGCAACCTTTCAGTTTGAGATGTAGTTTTACAACTTTTGGATCAAGTTACTCCTGTTACGGAATTTTATGATAAAGTTCATACTGTCGGACTTGTTATTACTTTCAAAATATGGATGATGTTATTTAGTTTAGCCTGTAAGTACTTTGTTTTTCCTCTGTGTGTTCAGGAAAGAGTGAGCAGCAGTTTTCCTGAATTTCTCCAGGTAAAAAAAGAAAAGAGTAGGAAAAATGTCATGATGATTTGGCACTGGTAACAAAACCAGGGATTCGCAGGTTTTTAGAAAAGTATTGAAAATCAAGACATTGAAGTTACAGGAGGTACTCTGGTTCCACAGATATCTGCTGGAAAACAGCTTAGTAGATGATTAATGTTTTGAAATCTATGAGGCGTGGATCCTATAAAGAGAAGATTTCTTGAAGAGAATTTGTGCTAGTGAGAGGAAAAGCAAACCTCAGAAAACCTAAAAATGGAAACTATGAACAGTTGATATCTTTGAGTGATGAACAGTTAATATTTTTCATTTTCATCAGGAAAACAAGTTGTGAGACCAGTAGAATAAGGATTAAAGATTTATAAGAATAATTTTAAAGATTTAAGAATAATGACCTGATGAGTAGAGTCTTGTGAAAAATAAAGCAAAACACAGATTTGTTGGGAGAATAATGTGCTGCAGAGAATTAAGTCAAATACCCAACACAAATTCTCATTTTAAAGGTATATTGGAAACATAAGGAGACATTTGTGAAAGCCTCAGGACATCTTTCTGAAACTGAATCTCAAAAATAACACCAACAATGGAAACACATAGGTTCACTGATGAGTTTAAGGAGTGGAACATATATATGTGTCTAAAAGAAAAAAGGTAAGCCATAATTAGACTTATAAGGAAGTTAATATAAATAATATTTATGAAGAAGTAGAAGACCTAAGGAGTTGCTGTAAGAAGAGTTTAAAGGAAGTCAGAGGAAATTTAGGTGACTAAAAGCAAAGAAAAGCAAATTCTTGTTGATTCAAACACACAAGAATAATAGATTTCTTTAAATTGTTTTACAAAAATGGAAAATATTAAAGTTTATTGAAATATAAAGAAAGAAAGAGGTGTTGCTGTTTATAGTAGGGGATTTTAGGTTTATTTGTAGAGAAATCAAAAGCGGTCCACTAGTGGCTTATGGTGAAATTCCTGTTACGTTACTGGAATAAAGAAGAGGCACTTCTTCAGAATCTACAATCCCAGAAGCAATAACTGAAAAGACTACAATATGAACTACTGAAGAGGAAATTTTTTTGGATCTCTAGAAAACCTTAACAACCTTTTAAACTTTTTAACAAAAAAACCAACCAAACAAAAAAATTCCACAGATATGTTGTCACAAATGGATTCTCTCAAACCCTTTTTTTGCCAAGGCAGAAGACTTCACAAATAAATAGAAAAATTAGTTCTGATTAGTTTTGAAAATTATAAGGAAAAACAAATTTTGGCCTGGAGATGCAAGTTTTTAGCAAATGGATAGGTTTTATTTGAATTGTGTTTGGGAGAATTTCAAGTACGGACATAATTCCTTTGGAAAACCTGATGACTGAACTACAATTATACTTTTATCAATTTTTTGTAGATGATCCAATGGGAACACAGTTACAACATTTTGAAGATAAATATTAAAAATGAAAGTTCTTGACTTTCATTTGACCCATGAAAGTTCTTGATACAGAGGCATGGTTAACTAAATTCTGTAGATGCTTTTCCAAAGAAGGAAAATCAAATGCAAAAAATGTTATATGGGCATCTTTCCTGTTTTTTCTAAATAAAAATAAACTGATTTTTCTCTCCAAACACTTTTATACTCATATGAGTGGTAGTGATAATTGGGGATCATAAAACCTGATACATTCTACACATTTTTTTCCTTTTTCTGTAGCTGATCATAATCTCAAGGTAGGTCTCATATGTATAAAAATAACCTATTAGATAAATGTGGGGCATCCAAGGGGAATATTTATGTAATCCCTATTTTCCATGGCTTACATTGTGCCTTTTTTCTGCTATCAATTGAAATTTAAATTTATTGTCTCATTTAAACTGTTAGATATTTCCTTCTTGCATCAAATTAGATTTTATACATTTACTTTGGTATTTTTCCCCAGGAATTTACAAAGTAAAAGTAAAGTTACAAAATAAAATAGCTGTAACTTACAATTTTTTTTGTAAACCATTATTGATTTTTTTCTGCATTCTCTCTGTTTAATGTCTCATTTCACTATTCATTTTACTTGTAAGTTTAGTGTAACCAATGAGTTCTGTAGCCATACTCTATGGCCAAAAATCGGAAATTATTCCAGGTAATTACTTCTGCAAAACAAAGTCTTTGCCAGGTATTCTCAACACTACAAGAGCAAGTTAGAAAGAGTGGAGTCTGTTTCAGTTACCATGGTTTTAACTTTTAAATAAAGTGGTTTGGTATTAAATAGTATTCATCATAAACAAGAAAATACACTTAAACAGAACACCTTGCATATATTTATTGGCCAGTCTGTTTTGTTGCCTAGCTGACAGCGTTTTTCTTGTCTCTTTAATCCCATGCTGTATATTCATCTGAGTCACAGATTTAGATTTCTGCTGCATCTCTCCCATTCACCATGTCCCAATCAAGACTCTTTGGTTCAGCCACTGAAGCAAATTCAGATTTTCTTTTTTATAATATGTACTGTCACTGATAGTTAACTCTGTCTGAACTGTGCTCAGAGCTTTCACAGTTTTGAAAGCATTAGGAAACACTCACCAAATAACTTCTGGACTTCTGGTGCTTTCCTGGGAGCCCTCTCTATCAAATCCCTGGGCAATGACAGAGCTAAGTTATAAATGTCATACTCTTCAAGCAGATGATATTTATGTACTCCTCTGCACCAAAAAGGTACACATTCTTTTGTGTAGAAATATTTTCAGACATATCATATCACATCACAGTTTAAGTACAAGTCCTACCATCTTTAGGAAAACAGTTGTACAAATACTTTGGTATTAATACTTTAATACCATATCCAACAATCTTGCTCTATTGTTCAAGCAGATCCTGCGACCTTTCTGGCCACAGCTGTAAAATATGTTTCATTACTAATTTTTTTAGAAAAATTTTCAAGGAAATCTTAGTGCTAAGGGAAACTCCCCAAAGCAATATCAGAGGATAAATGTGAAGAGAAGATTAATCAGATTGATTATTCCAAACCAAGAAAACTGGACGTTCCACAAAACAGAGGAAAACATAAAAAGTCTTCTACTGAGTAATGTAATAAATTGCCTAGAAGAGAGCGTGCAATACAGCCAGCAGAGGTGACCTTCAGAAATCTGTCTGCCTCCCCACTATTAATGATGTTCACAAATTGATGAATTTGCAGGTTGGATCCTGGAGGCAGGCACAAGCCCCCAGGCATCCTGTCATTGCAGAGGTAAAACCACTTGTGTTGTTAAATTAGTGCACCATGGTTAGAATAAATACAGAATTATGAAGCAGATAATTGCAATCCATAAAATAAGATAAAAATAAAATTAAAGATAAGAGTAAATACCAGCCTTTTAATAAAATTTATATTGTCATAATAACTTTTATAAATTAGACACACAATTTATGAGAAAATATTGAAAATCTCTATATTAAACTTACAGCTAAACAATAATGTCTCAAATACTACTTCTTTATCTCTGGTTTCTGCATGTTTTACTAGTACTTCAGTTTTCAAAAGTACTCCATTTTTCTGTTGGCATGCTGGATCATTTCATTTAAAGCTCTCTTCTTAGCTGCCTTTTGAGGATAAGTCCTGGTACTTCAACAAGTAATAATTTCTTTCTTTATTCTTTTAATATCTGGCATATAAGTTAATATTGACAATTTTTCTGTTTTCCATCATGCAAATAATAGGAATGTAACAGAGATGATGAATTGATTAGAAGTAAATAAAATGATAAATTTTATCATGCTTAGACCCAGATATTACCATTATCCATGATCTCTTTTTGGGGCTTATAGTAAATTTAAAATCAAAATGCAAGTAGCCTGTGTTTACACTGTAGTTATAGGAAGGGATAACAAATGGCATTTGGAGAACCATGAACACAAAACACATACAGAATAATAATGTTAGTTAAATGAGACAGTTATGATACCTTCACAATTTGTGTAGTCCTAATGTGTATGCTTCACTTTATTAAATTTATCTAAGGGTTATATTAGCAATTGGTTCACAAAGGAGATAGCATTCCATATAATCACCTCCATACAGACAGCCTTTACAGTGATCCCCCGGCAGAAACTCCTTGGTGGTGTTCATAGTCTGTGAGCTGAAAAGAACACAATATATCCAAAAAAATCTCTTTCACATTAAATAGGTCTTTACCTACTTTGTACTTTTTCTCATGTACTTTGTGGCAGATTATGATTTTTGGAAATGTAGACAGGTGCTCTATGTAGGTAGCACACATGCATGGTTAAGTTTACTGGTAAATTTTGAAGCCAGTTACCTAGGCATTCCATATGCAACACTAAGTATTCTATTTTTTTTCCATACACTATTTGAACTAATAATCTTCTAGTATCTTTTCCATAAAAAACCAAAGAACACAAGACATTGCTTAATTTTAAACAGTTTGGGAAAAGAAATGTGAAAAATATGTATGCTGTTGAAAACTACAGTTTTACAACCAGAAAAATAATCTGTAATTGGTACAGTATTTATGTCTAAAACACAAACTTTTCCAGACAACACTAGAATGATAATATAAAAGCAAATCTTTACTTGAAAGATTTCAGGTACAGAATATGTGATAGAAATAAAGAACCCTACATTGATAGTAGATATTTATTCTGATGTCATTTTTCCATGTTTTACCTCAAAAAAAAAAAAAAAAATTAGTATTCCATCATGATGAGACACCTACCAAAAAATTTCCATTTTGATATTAAGATTGTGACCTTTATTGTGGTCAGACTTTGAAAGAAAAGCATTATTTTGCTTTACTTTTAACTGAACAATCAAAGTCATGTGAGAAGAAAATATTAAACTTGTTGTTTATTTTAAAATGGTAACTGTAGTGGATATGTACTACATGCTTTGCATGTGTTGCACATTCAAAAATATCCCCAAGCAGTAAATTGTGTGCAGATGCATCTAATTTTGATGTATACAGATGGACTCTAGAGGAGGCTGCAGCAGAAGAAAATGGAACTTCCAAAATGGAGACAAATGGCAAGCAGCCGTTTCTTCTCTTTAGGTGTTTTTGTCGTGATCTGAAAACAGATCTCATGTGCTGTTTGTGAATCATTTTTAATTGTTCCAGATATTCTGACTGTTTCTTTTCCTAAATCGAATATTGAAAGCAACAAGAAATTTGGAAAAAATAAGAGTGATTTGGCAGCTGTAGCCTGGGTGAAATTCTCTGGTTGGATAATTTCACTGACACCTGGAGAGTAACATTAGGGGACCATTTGGTGATAAATGTCTTACAGGTGATTTTGTTGCTGTCACAGCTGTGCTAAAATTTCCTTTTATTAGTATGACATTGAACCTCTTGCAAACCCTCAAAGAATACAGATGGCATGTACAGTCAGAAGGAATTTTTATTTTCAAGGACTGAGCATGCTGAGATACTAGTGACGTCATAAATACACATTAAAAAATAAAACCTCATTTCAGAAAGATACCTTAACCTGTCAAAAGTACTGGAAAAAAATCAAGCAGGAGAACTAAAACACACTATTGTCAGAAGACAGCATTCTGACTAGGTGGAAGCAATGCAAGGATCACCCCGAGTACCAAGGAACCGTAGTTATATTTGGATGCTCTTGGAATATCTCTGTAAAATTTGACCTCTCCAGTAAGATCTAAGCTGAAAACAATGTCAAAAGGGATTTTGACTAGGCTGAGTTAAAATTAATTTTACAAATTGTCCTGGTTTAGAGACAGGTATCTTCCAGGGGAAACTGGAGTTTTCCCTGGAATGGAGAATGTAACCCCCCTTCCCTCTGAATTACTATAATTTTGCAATTAAGGACTTTCAGGCAAAGATTTGGGAATAGGAATAGCAGTTCTTTACTAGGAATA